>MJGA01000005.1:1800000-2004100 GCA_001910725.1 Phanerodontia chrysosporium
GCTCTTCTCGAGGCCCTCGACGAGCACGAGCCCGGGCACCTTGTCCGTCGGACGCCCGTGCTCGACGTCGCCGCCGGCGAGCATGTCCGCGTGCGCGCGCACGTACGCGGGCCACACGATCTGCTCCCAGTAGTGCGGCGGGTCCCGCCAGAGCGCGCCCTCTGGATCCGATTGCACTCCAGGAAGGCAAGTCGCGTCGAGGGGAGGGCCGTGCAGGCGCGCACACGGTGTGGGGGAGCGGAGATAGAGGGAGGAGAGACGTCAGCTAGCGTCCGGCGGAGGCGCGTCGCCCGCATGCGATGCGTCTGTGAATGGTTCTTACCTGCCGTGTGGTACCCGTGGCGCTCGTGTCTCCGCTGCTTCAAGACGTCGTGTGGCACGCGGAGGAAGACGCGGACATCCAGCGAGTCAATGACTTCCTGCATGCAAGGGGTTTGTCGATGTCTGCGATGTGGGTGTTCGGACGCACCTTGTTCCAGTACAGCAAGAATCCGTCGACGAGGACCCAGCAGATGTCCTCGCCCTTCTGTCTGTGCTCTTCCTCGATCCGCCGAAAGACATCGCGCCAGTGGCTGACGGTCGCGTCGTCGACCGGGACGTCCTTCTGCTTGTTCAAGTGGTCGTGAGAGTAGTGTTCTGGCGGTATCACACCCGTGCGCTTGATCTGCGGGTGTACATCTCAGCTCCGTTGGCGTGCGACGCGAGCGCGAAACGTACCTCTCGCAAGGACTGCACCATCCTAGGCCAATCTATCGCCCCCTCGGGTGCGTCCCAGTCCTGCACGCCGTACTCCGGGTGAATGGGTATCAGTTCTTGGGGCTGTATGCGGTCAGTTTGTGCTGCGCGTCGTTGTGCCGTGACGTACTGGGGCAAAGTCCTGGCCAAGACGGTGTCAGGTCGATCACTGAGATACAGGCTCAGCGTGACGCACATCCTGGTGTAGAATGACACTGTTGGGGAGGATGTTGCGCAGGTGCTTTGCCAAGGTAGTCTTTCCTGAACATGTAGCTCCTCTGCGGGACGGTTGCTTCAGAAAGTGCAGCGGGCCAGTTGCCATTATAGCACACACCCAATCCCACGAGTATCACGCGTAGCTTGCGTCCACTAGACGTGTTCACGCCGTTCTCTGGCATCTTGGGCAGCGCTTTCCGACTAGACGTAAGGCAATATGTTATGACCCAGAAGAAGCGGTCTCGCGACGTCCCTGCTCGCGGAGCAGTGACTCGAGGAAATGAAAGCAAAGATTAGATCGGTGCCGTCGTTGCCGCCGGATCACACTTGGCGTCGATGGTGCGCGTCCGCATTTGGCAGGCGTCGTCGCTCATCGCCCAGCAGACCTCATGAGTGACGGCACCTCGTCTGCCGTACGTGCTGAGGGAGCGCCTCCGGATCGGGATGCACTCGTCATCCAGTCCCGTCTCCGAGCTTCCCACTGATATAATTGTGGCAGTGATAGGGTATCAGTCTCGGCCGACAGTGCATCCGAGCGTGGGTATGGGCTGGCGGACGAGACGAGACTTGACCGCTCCGGCGCGTCACATGCGCGCACGCGCAATGGGCACCAGGGCAAGCGGGCATGCAATCCTTGTGGCGTAGGTTTGTTCGAGGTACGGCTCGTTTGTCCAACGTGACACGCTCCTGAGGCAGAGGGCCAATCCAGAGCGGGTCAAGGATCCGCGAACCGTAACAACCCCTACACGTCCTCCGTATATAACCACGCCATCGCCACCCTCCTATGTCATAATCCTACTCTCAACCGTATTACACCACACACCCCATCTATGACCCACTGCCACCCAAAACCGAGCGAGGAATCGCAGTGGTTTGCACAGGCGCTCGCGCAGCTGCTCGCCGCGCCGCACGTCAGCATCCCCGACGAGGGCCCTGCGCTGGGCCCGGGCCCGTGGACGTATTCACGAGCCGCTTCGACGAGCTGTTCATGCCCGAGGCGCACGGCTTCGTCTGCGGGCAGCCTGTGAACCGCGAGGAGCTCAAGGAGACGCTCATCGGCCTCCAGCGCCGCTGGGACGCCGTCGACGCGCAGTGCATCGGCTGCGAGGCGCACCCGACGCACATCACAGAGTTTCACGTACGTCTTGACACCTATCGCTCGTGCACGAGAGCCCGCTGACAGAACGTGGCGCAGCCCACCATGGCCGCGCGGATGGAGTTCACGCCGATGTACATGTATCCGCGGACGAAGGAAACCGTCATGGCGGAGGCTTGGCGAGTCATCATTTCGCTATCATGTGAGGCAGTATAGCTGAAGGTTTTTGCAGTGGAGAGGAAGTCGAAGGTACTGAACGCATCGAATGCCTAATGCTCGAGGGCGACGAGTACCTCTTCCGTCCCGAAGCTTAATCCCTGTTTCTGCGTGTGGACCCGCTTTCTACCTTCCTCTCACAGCCACCGTCACTTTCGCATTGGAATCTGAGCATCAGTAGTTCATTGTATCGATTAGTCCCCTTTTAAGCATCATGTCGAACCTTAGTATTGAATAGCATGTCTATTCTCGGCTCTGTATTGCGCGAACCAGACTTAATCGCTGTCCTCCCACTCTACAGCCTGATACTTCCGTGCTTTCTGTGTCGGATTTGCGAGCGACACCCCCGGCCCACGGCGCGGAAGCTTCTTCAGTGCCTCTGCGTAGAAATGTCAGCCAATTGACCGCCTGTCGCGAAACGGCCGGCGAAACGTACTAGCAGCCTCCTCCTGTATAAGGCGCTCGACGTGCGGGTCGGGATTGATAGATCTCGACGGACCGCCGTGGTGTGTGCGATGCTTGCGCTTCTCCTCGGCCAGCTCCTTTTCTAGCTCCTTGACCTTGAGCTCCGGACTCTCCGTCTTCTTCGGCGGTGAGACGGGTGCTGGTAGAGGCTTTGTCCTTTCTGCTGGAGACTGTGATGCTTTGCGTTTTGTCGTGGACGACGAGGCGTGGGATGTCGTCGACGGATCAGCTGATGAAGGTGCATACGCTGCAGAGGACTTCAGAGGTATGTCCACGTCCATGTCCGCCGTTGAACTGTTAAGATCGTACGGTGCGGGACATATCCGGCATTTGTAGTCCCTAGCGTTGACAGCAATCTGCGCGACGCCGTTAGCGCCGATACTCCTCGCACAAAGAAAGCCACTCGTACTATTGAGAATATTGAGGTCGCGAACTTGGCAGCCTCAACTGGCTCTAGCTCAGTGAGCGGTATGCGTACGGGACGCTTTGCAGTGGGGCCGAGAGTGAGCTGCGGGGAGGATGCACGTCAGCCGAAGACATAGCAGGAGACTGTCCTTGCTGACGTTGATCTTTGCACCTCGCTCGTCGCTCCAATTGCCCACATGGAGCTCACCTTTGGTGATCAGCTCGGCCAGGCTGTCGGCCAGCGCCTCTGCGTCCTCTGAGGACGCCTTGTGTCCCTGCGCAGGCGCATCTCAGCATCGAGTGGCTCGCCGCCAAAGTGACGCACCAGAAATTCGTCGACGTCGCCCGACGCCCACTGTCCTGACCACCACCTTTCTGTCTTGTCTAGGGCGACGTGGATGGTCCACGCTGTGCGTGTGACCTTGAAGAGCACGACGAACTTCAGGTTCCCCTGGTAGATGACCTGGATCAGCTCGTCCACGGCGAAGAAATCGGAGGATATGTCTATAGGCATCGTCGTCTTCCTTGCGCGTTGTCTAGATGTTCTGTGCGGGCTGTAGTAGACAGGTGTAAGAGATTGTTTTCAAGTACTGGATGCAGTAAAGCAACCCGAGCGTGAAGCTCTAGACGCCTGTCGGGAGGAGGGATCAAAGTGATGCGCCTTGACGTTTACGGAAGGCGTTGTAGGTTGTCTCCGACGCCCATCTCCCCGGCTACTTCGCTGGTCTACCACTGCTAACACCGCATATATGCCATGTTGAAGCCAAAACAACATTTTACGTTGAGAATACTACCAGCACAATTGCTGTGGTCTGCTCTGGTCACGCGCAAGGGCAAGCCCACGTCTACGCTGCGCCTACACGTAGCCTGCCTTCCTCGTTGGCCTTCGCGGACACCCTGCGCCAAACGACCGTAGGTCATTTTCCAACGTCCTTCAATTCGTTGAAGCAAGCCGCGGCGTTCGTCAGTGCCACCTAAACCTCATCCTTGTCCAACACCTGCACGCTATCTAGAATCGAGACGAACTTGTCCGGATGCCAGCGAAGAAACGCATTCTCCGCTTGACTCGGCTTCCTCGATTTCTGTTACGAGCTTCAGAAAAAGAAAGTTGCGTACGGCTGTGGTCGTTGTGTCGTCAGCGTTCCTCGTGCCTCGATCGTGGGCCAGGGATAGAGCTGGAAGACAAGGCCTTGCCGGCGAGGATGCTCCAGACGACGTCGTACGTGCAGTACACATTCTACTCTTCTCTCGCTTGATCTCTTCTGCGCTCCTCTGCTTCGCTCATTCCAGCGAACGACGAACTCTTGTGGAGTTGTCCTGCGCGCGAGGAGAAGAAGTGGCCTACAGGTTAGTATTCTCTCGTCTTATCTCGCACGACTCCGCCACCAACGTCTCTATTTGTTGCTGCAGCACATGTGTCATGTCAATGGCCTCCGCTCGTCTTCTCAGGTTGTACACTATGTCTTGGATGCCCCGCTTCATCCCTGGCGATCTATCGCCGCGCTGTCGATTGTGGATGGCGTCACTCCCCGCCAGCCCGCAGACGACATCGGAGGCTTGAGACGCAGACTCAAGACTCAGCAGCAATGGCGGGAAACTCAGCGAACCTGGATGCTTCTGGCAAGTCTTATTACCCCACTATACCATTAATTATGCTTCGGTCACATGCAGTCCTATTCCATCGCCAACTACAACTAGCCTTCTACAACTCTGTAAGGAGGTCCTTCAAATAACCCGCCACAAGATTGACGGCACGCTGAACCTTCTCCCGTTCACCATCCGTTATTTTCCGCATCCTCGACTGGAACCTGTCCGGATGCCACCGGAGGAGAGCCTTTTTCACCCTTTTTTGCTTCAACGAGCCGGGCGAATACGCGTCAGAGAAGATGAACTCTCTGACAGCATCCAGTGTAATGTCTTCAGGACTCTTTGGCGTCCGGACGGTTGGCCAAGGGATGGCGCGGAAAGACAAGGGTTCATCCGCGAACATTGACCAAAGGGTCTCGTAAGTCTTCCACGCCTGTACGACATCGACATCATGCGCCTCCGATAACAATTCGCCCAGGCGTTGCTGCAAGGCGAAAACCTCCTGACGAGCGCGCTCGGCTTCTGCCTGTGCAATCTCGGCACGTTCTTCCGCCCGCACACGCACGTGGTGCTCTTTGGTGCACTTCCTCTCTGCTGCTTCCCTCCTCTCGTCCTCCGCGGCGAGCCGTATGTTGGCCTCGTTCAGAAGCATGCGCGTGGCTTGGAGCTCGGCATCCCGGTATGCGAGCGAGGCGCTCCATCTACAATCCCTGTGGAATTGCTCCCGCGAATGGGCACGCTCGAGATCGTCTGCTGTTATCGCGAGGTCCTGGAGCGCCGTCTGCATCTCTTGCAGGACGTCGACCTTGATGCTGCCGGGCGGTGGATAGTTCTTTGATTCTGTGGTAGCGTCGCGTGGGAACTGCTTCAGGAGCGTGTGTAGGATGTCGAGGTCCTCTCGCAGGCGTTGCATCTCGTCGGTGGCTGCCGGCATCTTCAGGAATACGTTCCGACTCACGTCGCTGCCAACCGGAGGTGATGGTAGTTCTGGACAGGTTTGTTGGGCAGACAATGCACCAGGGCGAGCCCCATATATACTGCAGGCATTCGAAGGTTTCCTCGCACGGAAAATTGTCCCAAGCAGGAGCAGGAGGCACCAGCACGCGGTAACTGCGTGAGTTGACTTCTCTAGTGCAGGGAAAGGAACGTTTTGGGCCTAATTTTCTGTATCCGGATGCGTTTATGGAAAGATCAGATAGTAGCCGCTAGAAAAAGCAGAAATCCTCCCGAGATTCGAGAAAAGGTTCCCTATCGCCGCCACTCAGAAATTCGTCAACCACACGAAACCCTGCTACTAGCCACCGGAAGGGTAAGTCCCTGCTATCCAGAAATGTCCGTGGATATTGTCTCAAAATGGGACTATCCCGTTGCCTATTTAGACAGATTTCCGGCATGAGGAGCATGCTCATCACAGGCCCGTCAGGCCCGTCACGTCTCACGTGCAACGGTCACCCGCTCGCACGCCTACCGCAGCTCTGTTCGGCCGTCATCCAGGGCAGTGCGCATGAGGATGGATCAGGCGTGGTCAGCAAGGTAAGCATGATATGGGGTGGCGGTTGCCTTTCGACCTTAAAATCTGTCAGATCTCGACAGATTCGCTGACCGGGACTCGTCCCTAGGGAAACTTGCAGACGGCCGTCTGTCAGCCTCACTGGTCGGCAGACCCGAGATCTCTTCATCGTTAACTTGTAGGACGACGAATACGAGCGGTTTGATATTTGCCAACATGTTCTCGATGCCATCCATTATTTTTGCTCCAACAGCAGCATGTCGTCCCCTCTGACACAGCCGTATGTTGCTAGGTATATGGAAAAGGTCCGAGGACGATGGAGACGGAGTGCAAGCGGGCCTATACCTTGAATCTTGGATTGATGGTGGGTGCTGATCGCATGCAGCTGTCACCTCATAGCGTGTTGTACGGCAGTGCCACTTTGACCGATGCCAAGTGGGCGAACTGACCGGGCAGGGCGTTCTCTGCTAGATAAATAGGACAGGCTACCCTCCTGCTTTCCTCAGCTCCGGAAGCCCCACTTCGATTTACATTCTACAATTCGGCACAGGCTGGTACGTACCAGCACCTCAGTCTTGGGAAGCGTTCTCACTGGTCTCGCAGCCTTTTGCATTCGAAACACACTCGACCTCCCCTTTCCTTTACGCACCACACAACGACCATGCGCTTCATCTCCATCGCCACCGTCTGCTTCCTTGCCGCCTCGAGCAATGTCTTCGCCGTCCCGCTGGGCCAGGAGGCTGAGACCTACGTCTCGCGCCGGGCCTCTACCTCTTCGCTATCTTCCACAGCGGGCGACTCCGAGGCCTTGAGCCTCGGCAAGGTCGCCACCGGCCTCGGCATCGCCTCCGCTGCTGCGCCCATCGTGAAGGGCATTTTCGATTCCGTCTTTGGCGGCAACAGCACGGCCAGCCGGCGCGATCTTGAGGAGCTCGAGAGGCTGCTGAAAAGAGACGACCTCGGTCTCTCCTGCTCTCCCGCCAGAACTCGACCGCTGACCAGAGTGGCTCGCTCAACATCCTCAGCATCGGTGAGGATATCATCAGCGCCATCGGCAGCCTGTTGAGCGGGTATGTCTCCGCGTTTTCCTCCCTAAGCATCCGCTGACCTCAGGCGACAGCGGATCCAGTAACCAGCAGCGCGACCTGGTGACGCATGTCGCTCGCAGGGGTGCAGCTCCCAAGGTCTCGAGCACAATCTCCGAGTCGTCGTCGGGCTCCACTCTCGAGAACGTGGCGAATGGTTTCAGCATCGCATCGGCTGCCGCGAACATCTTCCACGATATCTTCGGGGGTGCGTGCGCTGAACGACAGTGTGTTGGCTACATTGACCATCGTTGCAGCTCTGGGAACAGCACCAAGCGCGACGAGCTCATGGCTGTGCTGCAGACCCGCAATGTCACTACTGCGGCAAGCGCAGACGGCAGTGGTGCCATCGACATTGGCAGTATTATCCAGACGGTCCTCAGCCTGCTTCCCATCAAGCGGTAAGTACATATCTGCACGTTTTACCTGCCACGGTGTTTACCGACTATCATCCTCGACAGAGAACTCGCAGACGCTGCTGACAGCGAAAGCGGGGCACTGAAGCTGCCCAACCTCGAACAGATCGCTAACGGCTTCAGCATCGCCAGCAGCGGCGCGAACATCCTCCACACGATCTTCGGAGGGTGCGTATCGCACCTGCTGTCCATGGGCACCTGTGTACTGACTCTACGACCCCAGATCGTCGGACAGCACGCAGACGCGCGAGGTCATCGAGCAGCTCCTCCGCCGCGGTGCGGACAGCTCTCCGGACGCCAGCGGGGCAGTCGCCGTCGGAAACGCCCTCAAGACGCTGGGGAACATCGGCAAGATCGGCTTCAGCGCCGGAAGCATCCTGGGCGACGTCTTCGGCTCTGCGCCGTCGAACGGCACGCAGGCCCGCGAGCTTGTCGCGCTCCTCGCGCGCAGCGCCGCGGAGGGCACCGGCGACGGCAGCGACTCGGAGGCGATCTCGTTCAAGAACCTCGGGCACCCGGGTCCATCCTGTTCAATGGCGCTAGCATCCTCGGTGACCTCTTTGGCGGTTCCGCGTCCAACGGTACCCAGGCCCGCGAGCTTGTGGAGCTGCTTTCCCGCCACGCTGAGGCCCGCAGGGGGATGCTTTTGACTGCATAGATGCCTAGGGATTATTCTGGCGGGGGTTGTGACGATAGAGTGCATGTTGTTGTGCGGCAGGGAGGTCTTGGTGTTTCGTGACCGATGTGATTTAGTTTAGTCCGAGTAGAATGGAAGTGGTTCGAAAATATCTGGCGTATGAACAGCCGAAGGACAGCGGCATCAGCCACAGGTGGCACGCCTGCTTGTAGAACCAACTATTCTGAGAACGGAGTGAAAGTACTTCAACTAATATCTCGAAGTAGCCCTCTGGGTGTATACTATCAGCGGCATTGCTTGAACGATGAGACCTTATGTGCGCAAGGAGAGAAATACAGGAAGCGTGCTCCGCTTTGTCGTAAACATCTCCTCGAGATTGTCCTCCCATGCGTCAAACGACGCCTCGTCTGCATTACTGATGTCAAACGTCTGCAGCAGAGCGCACGCCACCGACCGGATCTCGGTCAGCGCGAGGGTCTTGCCCGCACAGACCGTCGGACCCTGCGAGAACGGGAAGAAGACGTCGCGGTCGGTGACGACCTCGGCCGCGGGATGACGCCTCCAGAGGGCAAGACGTATTGCTCTTGGACGAGCCATCGGTCAGGCCAAAAAGTGTCTGTGAGAGGCGAGAAGTACCGGGGGTCGCGATGGATGGTGTATGCGGAGAAAGACACTTGGGTCTGTTCAGGGATGAAACTTGGAAGACGTGCATTTTAGAGGGTACGTTCTCGTCGCAGACGCATGTAAACTTACTGGGGACCAATAAACCTCCCTCCGGTGCCAGCTTCAACACGCCGCTGAAGCCCCGAAAGGACCGGCGGATATAGTCGGAGAGTTTCATTACTGGAAATGCATGAATTCATGGTTTTGTAGAGAAGTCACGGCCCTGACGTACATGAAAGCGTTGAGAAAGGGCATCGCGGGCAACTTGGAGAAATCGAGCTTGAAGCTCCCGCATGCGATGGGTACCGCATCATCAATCTCCTTGCGGAGCCGCTCGAGGTATTGCGGATGTCGTAGCAAGCAATAGAAGAGATGGCTGAGCGCGGTCGCGGTGGTGTCTCCTCCAGCGATTATCGCAAGCTGGCCGTCGATAGCGACTACGTTGATGTCCGGCTTCACGCGCTCGCGGTTGTCCTCGTCCATGAGATGGTAGAAGAGATCTCGTCGTGTGGAGCCTAGGGCGATTCGCTTCCGGACGGTCTGCACCCCAAGTGCTTTGATCCGTAGCCAGTGTTTGTAGACTCCGGGAATATGACGAAGATAGTCAATGGACCACGGTACGTGAGATACCCACGCCACGTCCCTAGGTTTCAGATCAGCCTATACATATTAGGACGCATTGCACCAACTCACTGCATGGCATGTTCGATGAGTGGAGTCAAGCCCTCCTTGTCGTACCCGTTCTTCAAAAGACCATAATCATGTGTAAACCTGTAGGCCTGTATGGGTCAGATCAATACATTCGCTCACAATTTCCGACACTCACGCCATATGACCCATAAAGTCGAATCCGAAGTATGTCATCCACTCAGAGAAGTCAATAGCTTTTGTTGTTCTCCGTTTCAGGCTCGCAACTAGGTCGCCTACCGTCTCTTCGACTAGCTCTTCGTAATACTTCATCGCGGCACTGTTCATGCCCCTAGCCCAAGGGCGCCGACGGACGGAATGGAGGCTTGGTCTCGGATGGCGTTGAGAGACGTACCAGCTTTATGCGCGCGGGTTTCATAGTCTGCCACTTGGTCAGCATTATGACCGAGGGCGGCACGGTCCAGTACGTACACGGTCCCTTGGGCAGACCTTTAGGTCCAATCACACCGATGAAGTCTCGGTGCGTGACAGACACTTCATTTGGACCTGTCGTACGCCGTAAAACTTGAGCAGGGTTCGCGCACGACTCGTTCATCCTCACCAATTCTGACTACATCGCCGTAGCGCATGTGCAGATTCTGGATATACAGGTGCATTTTACCGCTTGTGGCGACAATATATGCCAGCCAGGCTTTTGATATCCTGCACAGTAGCGGCCCGGGATAGCGTGCAAGGGGGTGGAACGGCGATAGGCGATAGGCGATAGTATACGTAACGAGGAGGGCCCAATAGCTCACGTAGACAGTGAAGATATGAGCGATGACAGACCCGGAACCCCATAAAGAGTCCAGGAGAGAGCGCCAGGAGCGATGCCTAGGAGGAGAAGCACCGAGACAGGCTACTAGGCTCAAGAGTCTTGTATATGAAGTAGGTAACCTGCAAAGCAAGTATTCAGTGTGTGTGTACCTGTTACTCGTAGTCGGTGAGTGACCTACGGCACTGGTTACAGGCACCGCAACCCATGAGTCAGGGGGAAAACATCCTCCTGCAGAGGGGGGTGCTTGCAGGATGCGGGAGTTGCTCTTGTACGTCTGAGTGCATTGTTGAGGCTTATAAGCTGTAACATGACACACTCGGCGACTAGGGAACGCTTAAGGAAGCGCGCGGGTCAGCTGTACCCGCTTCTTTGACAGCCATTAAATCGTCATACCGAGTTCGGAGATAACTGACGGTACCATTGCTATCACAAGGATATCGGGTAGGCTGCCAGGCGGACAAACTCTAGATGATATCGCTGTGGCCGTGAGATCTCACGTAAAATATACATACAGGGCTTTCCAAGTGTCATACCCAGCTGCTTACTGTACCTCAACCTTTTCGAAGTCGTAGCGCGAAGAGCGGACAAGTATGCCAGCGACGGGATGGTATTAGCTCAAGCGTCCTTCGCGCACTGTTGAGCTGATATGTTCGCGTCGGGTGTATCGTCCGTCAGTCGACGCCTATAACCGTAGTGCTGGTATCCTCTTGCCTTTTTGAGCGAGAAGATATAGAGGCAGAAAAGCGGAGTAGACTGAACGGGTAGCCCTGGAGATGGTGGCCCAGGGCAAGACTCGGCGCTTGAGAGCCCGAGCGATCCGGACTTGCCATACTTGGAACGCTGCATCCGAGAACGTGCGACGATTCCTGACCTGCTCTCGCACGACGACATGCTCTCACAATTACGTAGGCTACGTTCTCGAAGAGTGACCAGGTTGATTGAGGTCTACCCAACGCCGCTCTCTAGGCAGAGAAGTCAGTCTTCGTTGCCAAAGTTTGACGCGTCGCGAAAGTTCAAGCTCACGGAACCTCCGACGCCGGGCTGGGACCTCGGCCAGGGCGTCTCCCCGCATACCCTCTCGCAAAAGAATGGAACGATGCCGAGACGCTAGGATGGAAGACATGCAGACTAGGTGACATGCCAGGAAGGTATCTCATTTTGTGATTGCGCTGATTGCTCAACAACTGACCAAGCCCGCAATTTGCAGAGATGTGTACAAACTTCTCAGTTCTGCAGTCATTCCTAGACCTATCGCATTTGTGTCCACCATATCCGAGGATGGTATTCCAAACCTGGCACCGATGAGGTTTGTTGCGCATAACCATCGGCTTGCCTTCACCCGGCTGATTTTACTTAACCAGCTATTTTTCTCTGGTATGTATTTCCCGAGCACACGCTTCGGCCTGTATCTAACGGGCTCAAATGTGTAGGTCGCACATAATCCTCCTCTACTGAGCGTGTCGTTCTCTCTTACCCCCGGAAAACCGAAGGACAGCCGGGAGAATGTCCTTAGGACGAGGGAGTTCACAGTCAGCATCATTAGCGACGCGTTTATAGAGGCTGCGAATGCCTGCTCCGTGAACGCACCCCGGAAGTCGATGAGTGGATTGTGAGCGGGCTGACTCCAGAACCCAGTGTAGGCCCTTCTCACCTCTTCCCGACACGCAGCTGATGCTTGAGGTCCTTGCAGACGACAGTGAAGCCCGCGAGGGTGAAAGAGAGCGCCGTGGGCCTCGAATGCGAGGTGCGTTCCTAGTCCTATAAACCTGTGTTTTCAGTATGTTGACAGGGAGCATAGCTCTATCACTCGCTTGACATCAGAGCCCCGGAGTCTGATGACATATCTCACACCATTGTCCTCGGGCTCATCAAGGATGTTCACGTGCGCAACGCGGTGTTGGCAGAGGATGGTCAGACCGTCGACCCAGCAAAGCTGCGACCGGTCGCGCGTCTTGGAGGGAGCTCATATGCGACGCTCGGCGATGGCTTCGACTTGTCCCGCCCGACGTGGAAGTCGCTCAAGGATAGAGTGAAAGAGCTCCAGCGCGAATCATAGCCGGGTCTGAATCACTGGTACACATGCCTCAATGCTGGCCTCCTCTTGTCTATATAATGAGGCTGGTAATCGTGCTCTCCTGGCACAGCCGCCGTGGCGCCGCGGAGTTATATATTTGTCCAGATTCGTGGATGTAAATCCTTCATAGCATCATCACGAGCTCTCTGCTTCCCATACCTTGCAGCAGACTATCGTCACGATTGCTCTCAACTCCGACGTGAGTTACCACAGAGTCGTATCACCTTCCATGAGCTCACACCTGTCAGAATGATCCCGTCTTCTTTCACGCCTGGATCCTTGTATATCGCGGGTTTCACCCAGGCCCGTGCACCGCATGCTGCGTTGCTAATACCCAAGGACACGAACTCCGGCGACTTGGTTCACATTCACATCGATCGCGCTCAATCGCCCACTTGGAAATATCAGCACCGGGCTCAGAAGATAGAGGGTGACATGTTCCTCTCGTCGCTCTTGAAGATCCACGACGCCTCCGCTGGGGAAATTACCGTCGACCAGCTCGCGGATGTTGCTGCAGCCGTACCTGTGCCCAATAATGACCAATTCGGAGAATGTGGGCCTTGGATCTTCGAGGTCATCCGTGAACTCGGAAAGAGGGGACTCGTCACGCTGAGCGATGTCTCAGCATTGCAGGAGGAATTCGACGCTCTTGCTACTGCCAGCCGCGCTTACGCACGACGAGATAGGTTCCCTAACGTTGCAGTTTCTCAATACTGCGCTTGACATATGGCTATGCTCTGCATACCGCAGCGAACAGCATACAACTTTCTATGTACAGTCGATCACATCCACTGCTCCGTGCTTGTCCCAATTGTAGCCATTCTCATTGATATCGCCTACGACGTGAAGTAGTTCCAATCTTAACATAATACGTACCCTGCATGAAAGGGATCTGCCTGTGCGCTCAGATCCTAGCCCCAGAATAGTTCTGGAAGCAGCACGCATTCGAGCATCTGCGTGAGCGCTCCAGAGATGTTTGAGGCACAGTGCCCATGCATGATCACGCTCGCATTCCGACTATTTATACATATGTACACTACTACCTTCTTGTTGCTATCGCCAACTTAATACAGGCCTTCGAGCAGCTTGACCACCTGAGGATGAATTGGGTCGTCCGACCGTCCCATAGCCCTCTCTGCGATGCCCGGAAGGTCTTCCTTCGGCACCTTGTATTCCGACAAAGTAGACGTCAGGCCAAGTCTGTCGACGAGGCTAGGAGGGAGGGGTCAGCGCAAGCCACACCACGACGCGCAATGACTGCGGTACTCACTCTCGAATGGCGTTAGACAGAATCAGTATGTCTTTGTCCAGAGACCCGGACGGCGGGATGCGAAGGTAAAACAAGGCATTCGCAAGCCACTTCTTGTCTTCGCGAGAGGCGGTTTCGGCCTTGAGCGCAACCACCGGCGCGAGAGTGAGACACTGCAGGAGTGCAAAGATGCGTGAGTTACAGTCTCATTCACAGGTCATCAGACACGTACCGATGTGATTCCATGAGGAATGCCGTAAGTCGCGCCGAGTTTGTGTCCCAAAGAGTGAGAAAGACCGACAGCACTGTGTACCGATGAGCTTTTGGTCGAGCGTGGTCATGCATGAGACCGCACCTGTATTTCTCGAACTTTTGTGGCCAGAGACTCATCCAAGACGCGATTTGCAACTTCTGACGAACGTTGACGTCTTCTGGGTTAGCCTTAGACAGCGGCAGGTTGACAAAGAGGTCGGCAAGGGCAGCATAGGCGAGGTGCTTAAGAGGAGGGGGTACCAACGGGCGATACAGGTTCTCTAGAGAAAGTTCAGGTAGGACACAGACGGTATCGTAATAGGAAGACTTGCCGACTGCATGGTCAACAGCTCTCATACCAGTGGACAGCCTGGACACAAGATCAAAATGCTGCGAGTATCAGACGATGGCAGACGCTTAGCGTACCAGAGACGCTCCGGAGTGGACAACGTGAGCTTTGCATCTAATATAATTGCAGCTGGGGCAAGCTGTGGGTCCGAGACCGCAACCTTTTGTCCCTCGTCATTCGTGAAGCCAGCACCAACCTGAGAGCGTTATATTCAGTCATGTGATCATGCCAAGTCTTGTGGTGCAAGCTTACAGTGTATTCGGCAGCGCTGAGCGTGGTAGGGATGGCTATCTGCTTGAGAAGCGGGCCGCCGGTCTCCTTCTGTAAGTTGTAGAGTATAGCTTTAGAAGCGTCGATGGGGGATCCGCCTCCCACGGAGACAATAACGTCTGCGCCTGCCTCCTTGAACAGCTGTTGTGCTTTGCGAATCCCTGCAATGGGGGAGTGCTGTCCAATTTCGTAAAAGACGCCCCCGTAGGCATTGCGGTCCTTCAAGACCGCCTCGACTTGCTTAACCACGTCGGTCTGCAAGAGCACAACATCATTATACACCCACAGATTAGACAGGACGACGATGTCTAACCTTCTCATACAAGCTTCGGCCCGTGACAATGAGGGCCTTCTTCGCCCCGAGCATATCCAGGAACTTGGGCAATGCTTGCTCAAGGCAGCCAGGCCCATACTGGATTCCCTTCAGGGAGTCTGTCCAGGAGTAGTATCCTTGCAGATTACTTGAGGTGTAGCTCGAGATGTCCAGCGTCGACATCGTGGTTCACCGTAGGTCAGCGTCGTCGTGCCTCTGCGTATTCCCAAAGATGATGTCGTCATTCCCACTCGGCCGGCAGTCGTTCGGCCAGTACTGTCGTATTTATGCACTACGATGTTGACCTAGCCAATGGATTTGCACAAATTTTCCGAGTGTTGCACATCCTGTCCGACATTGAAGATCCTTTGAGTATGGATAGAATTGCGTTGTTGAACGTCGAGAGTCAAGAAGGGGCTGCTCACCAGCGTTCAACCAGCGTCTTTACAAATTGAGCGCTTCGCGCTTCCGCCGCCGGCGTCTGCCTTGCCGAAGCTGACGAACGGCAGAACTCGCAGTTGTTCCTCTACCTTGACTTCCTCCCTCCAAATGTTCCGTACACTCTCGAAAACGACTCTGCGGAGATGCTTGCATACGCCGGCACGCTCTCCATCCGTCACTCTTCGTAATCGACTGGGACTTGCACTGGGAGCGTCAGCGGTGACAACGTATGTTGCCTGGAAGTCTATGTCCGGACCAGGAATCGCGTTAGACTCAGTTGCGCCTTGTAGGTACAGTCCAATACGCTGTCTGTTGCGCGTTCTTAATCAGTCCTAGCGTCCTCTAAGCCCGCGGAGGCTAAGCTCAAGGCTACCGCTGCTTCGGACCCCGTCCCGTCCCAAGAGCCTGAGGCTGCTCCGGACGCGTCTAGTCCCGAGCAGGACGCTTCAGACGCCATGGGTGCTCTTGCTGCAGAGGCTGAAGCAGAGTCCCAGGAAGCCGGAGCCGGTGGTGCCTTCAATCCAGTAACAGGCGAGATCAACTGGGACTGCCCTTGTCTTGGTGGCATGGCCTATGGTCCTTGCGGGCTGCAGTTCAGAGAAGCGTTCTCGTGTTTTGTCTTCTCTGAGAAGGAGCCGAAAGGCATAGATTGTGTGGAGAAGTTCAAAGCTATGCAGGACTGCTTCAGACAGCATCCTGAGGTATATGCGGACGGTGAGCACGTCACACTCAGACCTGGCATGCCGTTCTAACGCAGCTTTCTGCAGATATCATGGATGATGATGAAGAGCCAGACGCAAGCACTCCCACCACCGAGCCCGCGCCTTTGTCAGCTACGCCCGCAGAACCTGCATCTTCGGAGCAGCCTACGGCAGCTCCTGCTGCCCGTGAAGATTCGCCCAGCTCCACCACAGCTGCATAGCCTTCATGTCTGTCTTTCACCTCAAAAGTATGGACCACGGCAGGCCGGCGCGTGTGCGGCCTCCTTATGCTACACTAGAGTCCTTTCCCACCACCCCTTCTCCGTCCTCACTACATAGTATACTCCTGCTGTATAATGAATCTCTGTAGTTCATACCTCCTACGCGTTCCTGAAGAGAGTGCATCAGAGTGCATCCACATGCGTCACTGACGCTGCGGTAAATATTATTTCTGGGTCATTGATCGCTTTCGGCGTTTGCCGTGGGTGTGCACGAGCCGGGCATCTTGCAATGCTGGACAACTTCATTTCCACATCCTCGTTTTGTACACTCCAATCGAAATCTTATTATCTGGACGACGACCCCGACAGCGAGCACGAGGGTTTCACGCGGCCGTCGGTCACCGTGAAGTGGTGAAAGGTTGTTCGTAGTCGGCGCCCCGCCCCTTGTTCTTTCACTCGTCACAGTTCAACGGTGCGCTAGGCTCTCTGTGCAGTCCATATCCCGCTCTAACTTTGGCCAAGATTTCCGCGTTGACGGTGGAGGTATGCTTTTCTGCTACAAGTATACTTGCGAGCATCTGACAGCACCACAGACACCAAGGGTACGTCTGTACCATGGAACCGACCTCTATCGCAGAGCAGCGGGCGACGGCCGTGGCCATGCTGAAGCGTGCCGCCTCTCTACCGCGCATGAAAGACGGAAGACGACCTCCAATGCATGTTGAAGCAGTCAGTGAAGGTGAACGAGCCGAGAACGACCTGCAAGATGAGGAGAGTGCCCCGGATTCGGACGAGAAACCTGACGCGTCACCTGGGCGTATAGGCATGGCGGAGCGGGGCAAACCTGAGATAGAGATGGAGATAGGCTCACCTCTAGAGGCGGAAGCAGAGGACGGCGAGCAGGAACGCGAGGAGCAGCCGCAACAACCCCCGCCAGAAGAGCAACTCGAGGACAAGGCCGAGACAATTGGCGACAAGGGCGGGGACGTGCCCCCCTCCGACGGCCCCTCAGAACGAGCATCAACCCCCAACGCAAGCGTCGCTCACGCTCACGCGCCCGCTCGAGGGGATCGAAGGACCTCCGCAACAAGCCCAAAACGCCGCCGCCAGTGAACAACGAGTCGTCGGCAGACGAGTACGCCGCAGAGGACGTTCCGCCTTCGCCCCCCGTAGTCTCTCCCATACCTTCCCATTTCTCCCCTTTGCTGCCGCCGCCGCTGCGAGCTCGCGCCTCATGCACCCACCGGCGATGTCCCCCGTGCCCAACATGTTCTATCCGATGACGTCGCCGTCAACGCCGATGATGCCTACCCTTGACGAGATCCAGAAGGGCATTGGACTGTTTCGCTCCAATAGTGTCGGTGCGCAGAGAATGATAGCCATGTCCAAGCTCACGGGCGAGCCGATAGACATGTCGTTTCCCGTGCCATCGGTGACGCCGCTGGGCCGGAACAACACTGTCTCCGGTGGAGAACGCGGCGAAAGGATCGCAGCCCGGCGGAACCTGCTGCGCCGACTTGGGGAGCGCGTTGAGAAGGCCGACGCAGAACAGACCAGTGGAACGGATGATCTTTCTAGGCCTGCGACGCCGGCGGCAGCGGCGCGGAGAAGGAAACGCAGGTCGCGCAGGAGCGAGTCCAGGACGTCGACCGTCCTTGACGATCGCGACGACAGGGAGCAGACGTCGACGTCGCCCAACACGCCTGTCGTTCTCCCAGAACCGCTTGCCCCACATCTGCATACGGCTCTCGGGGGTGCGGACGCTCTCCCCGACGCGAGCAAGACTCCGGTGCAGCAACAACCACCGTCAGACCCAGTCATGCCACTAGGAGGCCGAGGCGTTGTGATAGAGGACGAAGACGAGGAGGTCGAGAGGGGCGGGGCCGACCAGGTACACAACCTACCGACTACGCCGGCTAGGCGCTTTGGCCAACGACTGCCTTTCACTTCGGATGCTCCGTCGCAGCTTTCGATCTCAACCGAGTCGCTGTCTGCTGTCCCCGTACCTGTTTTCCTGTCGTCACAGTCGGGCTCGCACAAGCAAGATGCTTTCCCAGCCAGCCCTTCGCCACGCCTTTGCGAGAGAAGCAGTACCTAGTCGACGAAGATGAGGAGGAAGACGCATATCGTGAGTTGCGAGCGAAGGCGTCGTCACGACAGGCATTCCCGAGGGACAGTGACATAAGTTGGGTCGCAGAGCCAGGTGCGTGGTACGCTTTACCAAAATTGAGCGCTTTGATACTCAATTCTTGGGATCCGCTGTAGTGCCAATGTCTCGGATGCCTATTAACGATGATGACGAGGACGACGATGTCGCGGACGGCGAGCCTGAAACCGAACACCAGGAAGCTCCAGCCCAAGCCGAAGAACCTGAGGGACGGCCCTCGGACGACCAGTCTTCCCAGAGCTTTTACCCCACGTCACTCACCACGCCCAGTGCGTCGAAGGACCTGCTTGTTGAAGTCGAGACCTCACCAGAGATGTCTCCTTCCCATATGCCGCCTTCACCGTCATCTGCCATTGCGTTGTCCTTCTCGAACCAAGGAGATGCCGCCGCCCCTGCGCTTCCTCAATCACCTATCTATCCCCGCCGACTTTCCGTGACCACCCCTGTGCAGCAGACCGAGCCTTCTCCATTGGCCACTGAGTTCAGGAGTGGGAGGACAGTCGGGCAGACGTGACGCCTAAGCGTGGCGCAGAAGGCATGTCACCGTGGGAGCGTGTAAAGGGTGCATTCTCGAGGAGCAACTCCAGTAGCGGGCGCAGATCCAGGACGAACAGCATTGGCCAGCGCGATAGGAGGTATAACACGGACTCTAGTGTCAGTCGGGAGAGTGGGCTCAGCCAGACTAGTGCGACAAAGGGAGAGTGTTCCAACGCGGTCACGCAGCAGCCTGCTCCCCAGGCACCAGGACTCATGCAGTCCCCCTCAGCCTCAGCTTCTATCTTGTCCCTTACCCCTCTAGGCGCGCCTCCAGGCGGCGTATCCCCTGTCCCACCTGCCTCCAGCGCGGACTTGCTCAAGTATCAGGACTCGAAGCTCTTCCCTTTCCCGGAATGAAGCAACTCGAGGAGAAGCGGAATAAGGCGAAGGGTCTTACGACGTCGGCATCCTCTCCTGATATCTTTAGCCCGAACGGCATCGAGGCGGTGCCTAGCTCAAGTTCGTCTTCGAGCGCCACGACCAGAGTCCCGGAAGGCACGCGAGATCGGAAACTTTCTCACCAGGCATCTGACACGAGGCTCCTTGACAAGTTCTACGCCGCAAAAGGACCATCTCCAGTCTCGTCCGTCCCTTCCAATGGCTCGCATCTTGATTACTTCGGCGTTGGCACACACTCGTCAAATGCAACCGGGGCGCCGAGCATCGGCTCTTTGAAGCTTCCGACGAACGTAGAGGGTGTTCGAAAATGGCTCAGTGCGAAGAAAATCTTCTCATCGCAATCTTCGGCGCCATCCACGCCTGGTGCTACGACCAATGGTCAAAGCCCTCCACGGCCAGTTGCTACGAAGAAGCCGTCTCTGTCTGCCCTTGCGGGTCTCGACTCGCTGGTCAACCGCAAGGACAAGGACTTGGGATCTGACTGGGAAGACATTGGCAGCGACAAGTCTCGCACACCTGTCAGTGCGGTCACCCCGCTCTCCGCTCGGCGCTTGGACGAACAGTACCCACACAACTTCCATTGGAACGTACCGAGCAGCAGCAAGGGATACGCAAGGCAGAAGACGCCGTTCCATCATCGAGGGTTGTCCATACCAACGGTCGTGAGATCCCCGCGCTGCCATCTCCTCCAGAGCCTCCATCATCGACCACGCCGGATCCACAGTCGTCGTTAGACGAGTTCCCTGATAGGTCCACCTCAGAATCGCTGTCTTCCGATATGTCTTCTCCAGGTTCGCCAGCGCTCGCTGCACATGATCCCACTCGGGCAGCGGTCATCATGGAACGCCTGGATGAGGCGCTCAGCCGTGGATCAAAGAGTTCTATATGGCCAATCGCTATAGACGACCCTCCGCGCAAACTCGTCTTGTCATCGCCAGTGCTTCAGGTCGCGAACTCTAATACAGTCAAGGACCGCTTCCTGTTCCTCTTCACCGATATCCTCGTTATTGCCAAGCCTGTGATCCAGGACCAGGATGCTCTCCTGGACGCGCCGCGGCCAACTCCATTGGACCGCAAATTCATCGTCAAGAGCGTTGTCTACCTACGCGATCTGAAATTTAGCGCGGATCGCGAGGATGTGCGCGCAAGAACAGCTCTGACTGCGAGCCATATGCGGTATCAGGTCGTCCGTACGTTTGTACATCAGTTCACGAAGGACCCTGACATGGCGATCTCGACACTGTTTGCCAAGTCGAACACGCGGGACGATCCCATTGCGCTCGGGCAGCTATTATTCCGCGCGATCGAGCTCGACCGTGCTCGTCTGGGCGAGTATCTGGCACGACGGACATCGAAGATCGTTCTCAAGGCATACGTGGACAGCTTTGGGTTTGCGGGTCTGCGGATAGACAAAGCTCTGCGCGTCTTCCTGCTCTCCATTTGCATTCCATCGAAGTCTGCTCTTGAGTACCTTCTTGATGCATTTGCGAGCCGCTGGTATGAAGCTAATGCGGGGATCGTCGCGTACGACAAAGACCTGGCCATCCGCTTAGCGCGCGCGATCGTTCAGCTGAACGAAGTCATGCATGGCGGCATCGCTCAGACGACCGGCATGACTGGGTACCCCAGACGGAACGTCCTCGATCGCGACTTCATCGACGCATTCCGTCGGTACGATCCGCGTAGTCTGGTGCCGGACGAATTGCTCCAGAAGATTTACACGTCTATCAGGCGAGAACGGCTCTCCCAGTCACGGACGTCGTACGAGTCCATCCCAGACTTCACAATCTCCATCAAACGGGCCATTCCACCACGTCTGACGTACCGGATTCAGTCCGAGCCCATCATCCTGCGCATACCCCAACCCGATCCTCAGCTCAACATACAGCTCTTTGGACAGGACCTCGTGTTTGATCCCCCAGTTCTCAGTTTCGCGAAGTCGGCCGAAGCGTCCTTTCGTGTCACAGGTACCTCCCTCGGTCCGAAGACCATCATAATGTGGAGGTCGGGCCCGAATGCCCTGGCGTATTCTGGCCTGCCCCTTAGCAGTCCAGTGATGGTTGAACGGTCGTTCATGCGGAATACCTTCCAAGTCGCCTTCAAGAGCCCTCACGGAGAGAAGCGGAAGTACATGTTCAGTGTCGACGATCCTCTCATCCGCCATCAGTGGGTCGTGTCGCTCAAGCGGCACCTCGACCTCGCTTCGGCACCGCCTCCAGTTGCGGAATCCTCGTCGAGGGTCAAGAAGGCCATCGAGGCCGTTGCGTTACGGGTCCTCCAAGACACGCTCATCAGTTCAGACGAGTCATCACAATCCAAGCTGTCTCCTTCTGCTGTCGACCATGCCCTCGCGAGATTGACAGGAAACACCTCACCGTACGGCAACGGCTTTCTCAGCATCAGTCCCTCGAATCTTCATCGCAGAAGCAAGTCGCGAAGCCAGGTGTATCATCGCCATGGCGCTGGGAGGCACGAACCCGACTTCGGGGACGAGTCTGACAGCCGAGAGGACACCCTTTTGCGGTTAGACTACTCGTCATCTCAAAGGCCAGGAGAAAAGTTGTGGACCGCGTCTGACCTCGAAGTTGTTTGCCGTCAGAATAGCTCGATACCTGCTGTGCTGGAATACCTCCATGTCGATAGCGCTGTCTCATAGTCTCCGTGACCGACGCCTTCTCATGTTCCGTACGTGAGTGCTCTGATGTTGTGTGGCTCTACTCAAACACTGACCGTTCTCCAGGTGTATCATAATCCCTGTCGGTGCTATCCATGTCCATCCTTGCTTTGTATTCCACTTATGTTCTGCCGTGTTTCATACTGCTGCTGCTGCCAAGTCACTTGCTTATTTAGATAGGTTATAACCACGGTCACTAATTCTTTCCGATCCTTTTCTCTTTACGTGTCCATGCATTAAACCGCACATTATCCTCCTGTACTCTACGTCGGCAACAGAGTCGGTGCTGTCATTGTTTAAGCATCTGATACAGTTTTCATACGAATCTCGCACGAAGCAATCACGAATTGCATAGACTCTGTTCGTATAACTTGAACTCTCCTTCCTCGCAGCTCGCGTACAGCCTGACGCAGAGAACAACTCCGCTGCCTGTCGTCCAAAACCCAGGTAGTGCAGAACACCTCCACCGCCATCCCCATGGCTTGTACAAAATATCTATCTCACATTCAACAAACGGCATATAAGACCTTCGAAAGCTCGCTTATATACTCGTCATGTATGTGGTCGAGTCTTGGTGCTCTGCCTAGGCGCTTATAGTACCGCAACTTTCGAGTCTCTTGCCACCACATTCGTGGAACAGGTATGATGATTCTTGCAGACGGGCTGAACCTCTGCAATGTGTCTCCGGGAATTCATGTGGACCCTTGTATGAGGCCCAAAAATTACGTCCATATGGGCTTCGGAGGACAAAAGACGGTGGGCGATGGCACGCAAAAGTCTTCCATCGGCAGGTCTATAGCATGCACTTGCTTCTGCACCCGTCCTGCCAATGTATTAACGCCACACCCTGTGTAAGGTAAGTATAGTCAATCTTCACTCAATATATCTCGTGACACTTCTCAATTTATTGGCATGGCGCCTCGAGGCCCCAGCTGACTCTTGCATTTCTTCAGATTCGGCGAGACGCATACCACTGCACCCAGACTATTGTTCCACAGACAAGCTCTCGCGACCGTCAGAAACGACGTTTCGAATGGCGAGCCTTTGCGCTGACTGTGGACATAAGGGCGGTGCTTGGAGCTACCATCGCGTATCCAGGACAATGTCACGACTCTCCGATGCTCGCCCTCCCTGAGCCGCGTCGCCACTCAGCGTCTAGAGAACGATCCGCTTTCTGCTTCGATTCCATCTAGGCCCCTTCTGAGGTACAGACGACACAGGCAGGCTAGCGAGTACAGCTCCTCGTAGGCGGCAATCAGCACAAGGCCCTGCTGATATCTCGGCTTGCCCACGGCCTTGGAAGAAGTGGGTATCTCTGATACCAGTTGCCAGGAACTCTGCTCGACAGACAATCATTCCGATTCCCCAGGAATCGGCTTCCGATTCCCCAGGAATCGGCTTACAGTTCGTATCAGGACGTCCCTCGCCACGTGGCCATAAGGCTTCGGCGTCTCCGTGTCTCCACCTCCTTGCGTCCTGCCTTCGCCGCCGCTTTCGCCGTTTCCTCTCCTTCTCTACATGCGTTCCGTCGTGCCTGTCGTGCCGACGTCCCCCGGGCTGATTTCAGTTCTCAAGGTCGCTCCGTACGTCCGTGCTTGTTTGTCTCCGCCCTCTGCTCACAGCTCTTTCAGAGGCCCTTCTTTCCCGACGTCCCCCCCTCGCCTCTCCGCCCTCTTGCCTTCATCACCTGTCTCGCATGTTCCTGTAGGCCCGTGGGTCCTCTCTGTGCTTCGCATAGATCTGCCGGCCGGAACGTCACCCACACGCAGTACCGTCGTCTATCACCTCCGGTGTCGGGGGCGCATCCATGAACCGCTGCACGTTTTCCTCGCCAGGTGCGTACACATGCCGTTCCATCTGTCCTTGCGTTACTAAGGACATTCTCCTTAGCTCGCCACTACTTTCCTGCATAGCCGTTCTCTCTCTTCATGTATCTATGTCGTTGTTCTCGTCGTAATTATCATCCTCTACTCACAGTACTCGCCAGTGTGCTGCATCGCTTGTCGAATCCTGATCACGTACGTTTCGCCCTTTTCTTCCTTTGCTCCTCCGTCACATCCACCTCCATCTCCTCTTCGCTTCCCTCTGCATAGCTCACCTCGGTCCTGGTCCTCTTGCTTCGCCGTCCCTCTTCCCTGTATGCTCTGTGTCCGCCTTCCACTCCTTCCTCCTCCCTCCCTCCTTCCTTCGTTCTCTCATACTTGTTCTGTGAGGCTGTCCCCTCACTTTCCTCCCTTGTGTCCTTAATCTTGTGGTCCATGTTCTTCTCCCTGCCTTTTTCCTCGGCCTCCCACAACTGGAAAACCTCTGCCAGCTCTTCGTACGCCTTCTGACATTTCGGTACCTTGTTGCGATTTGCTAATTGACGCTGTTTGTTGACCGGCAGTGGCTTTCTTGGACGTCCTCGTTTCCCCGTATGTTCCTGTGTGCAATAGAACCCGTCAGCTTCGCCATTTTCTTGCACTCCATGTTCTTACCGTTGGTCGGCGCCCTGGCTTCCCTTTGACATCAGACAGATCTACCTTGTTCAGAACCATCTCCCTGAACGACGCCCGGCCAAGAGTGGTCTTGTATCCTTCCTGGCGGATGTCCTTCGTCATTAGATACTGCGTTTCCGTGAGCTTCTGCTTCATTCAATCATCTGCACTCTTACCACTTCATCCACGCAGACATCCCACGCGGCAGGTGGTCTTGCTGCAATTGTCGTGTATGCCGTCGATTTCCCATACTTCAACACCACGACAGGTCTGTACTTCCACTGTCGTGTGTTACCAACAGGTAACACCTCGCCCTCGTACACATCTCCTAGTGGTTCAACCGCTGTGAGTCTCCGTTTCCGTACATATTCATTGCATGCTCACTTATCGTATGTGCAGGGTTGTACAAGCCATTCTTGGCGTATGCCTCGAACAATCTTACGTCCACTTTCGCAGTAGTCTTCCGGTACACCTCGACGTATCGCGCTATATAGTGCTCGTCCGAGTTGTAGTGGAAGGCCAGTGGATTGTCTGAGTTGCATTCCGATCCCACGAGCCGTTCGTACTCCTTTGATGTCCACTGCGCTGAGTGACGTTGCAACGTCTCCAGGAACCGGTTGAACATGGTATCATCCTCACAGACGATGTGAGCTGGTGTGAGTGGCCATATCATTGCAAGGTGAAGGACGTCGTTTGCTGTGTGCCGTCCATACCCATTAAACACCGTCCCCAGGTCACATAGTGCATCAACGATGGCAGCGTTTGCCCTTGCCTCGGCGACACCCCTCAGCACATTGGCTCGCCATGCGTGGACACCTGCCAATGCCTCTTCGCGCTCGAAAGTCCAGTCTGGCCCGTTTCGCGTCGGATCCCATATCTGTTCCCAAGCCTTTCGCATATGTAAGCTCAGTAAGTGCTGGCCTATTCTATCAGACGCCTGTACTCACTGCTGAACCTGGCTTTAGGTCATCGGCAGTCCAAGGACGGGGAAGGGTAACGATGTTCATGGTGATGATGCGATCGAAGTCTGCGGCAACGTACGCAATCTTCTTCTCCATGCACACTATCGCGAATGGGATAACAATTGTTCTCTCAGTATCTGCGTCCCGTGAACCCTGATCGTTGTAGCACAGGGGAAGTCTGAATCTCCTCATCTTCTTCGCACGTTGCTTGTCCTTTGACGCCCCGTTGCAGTCCTCCTCTGTTATCGCTGCTAGGTCATCAGTTGACATCTTCAACAGATGCCCTTCCAGTCCGAAACATATCACTGCGCAGTGCTGCTCGATGACCATAACTTGTCAGCGTCTGTTTACAATATATCTGTTCATGCACTTACATGCCCCACCGCAATAGCAAGAGCCTTTCCTCTATTTGCAATCAAGATTTGGCCTGCCTTGCGTGGTCTGACCAGATACTCGTACGGTTTGCCTTTCGCTCGTTCTAGGTCTGCTTCCGTTGGCTTGATAAAATCAGGGTAGTACTCTTCTGGCTCTAGTGCATCCACTTCTGGAGTGTAGCCTTCGTGAATGGTGTTTGTACATGTCGTGTATTTCTTTCCTTTCGTCCCAAGCGCGAATGCCCGGGGATAAAGCACCAGCCACCCTGGTGAGGTGTCAGTCCTGAAGTCCTTTAATACATGTATCATCTACCTTTTTCTTCTCCTGAGAAGTCCCTCTTACACAGTCTATACCATGCCTTCAATATGGGATCTTCTGGCATGTTCTTGAGTGCTGGAAAGTTTGTTCTGTGCACAGAGAGATCACACCAGCGCGTTGCGTGACACGAAATCACGAACTGTCACACCGTTACAAACTGTCACTGCTCCCCTCACGTCACACTTTTGCCGCCCACTCCAGAATCCTTAGTTAATTTACGACGTTTGCAGGCTTATCTGGCCATATAAAGTATTTCCTGCACGAGTTTATGCCTTTAAACACCCTTTCCGACATTAATTTACACTTGTCTATTTGGCCGATTCTAATCTTTAAATGCTTTTCGTTTGCCGCTCAGCTGCCTGCTCTCTCTCCATCCCCGCACACTCTGCGCCTCTTGCTCACTGTGTACGCAGATGTGCTACCTCTATCCTCTTGTTCTCCCTCTTATCTCTCTTACTTCCCATCTAGGCATCATGTTTCCGCATGTACTATGCCCTGTAGAACACCAGTTCTATGTCTTCCACTTTCCTACCCTACTCGGTGAGTAAGCTTGCAGTGTATACTGTTTCTACACCGTCCCTAACTACGTTATTGTCTTGTTCTTTGTGCCCTACACTTCATTCACTGTTCATCTCGCACAGTGTTCTGTTGCTGTTCCGCGCATGGCCTAGACGCACTGCTGGTGCATGTCGCACAATTTATTCTCTGTGAGCTCGCTCTTCCTGATTTTCATCTTTCCCTCTTGTACTGAACTCTACCCCAGTATACTACCCCTGGAACCATGACCTCGTCTGGCTCCTTCTGTGCTCTGCTACATCGTCAGCCACAGTTCTGCTGCGGCTGGCACGTTTGCATCACAGTCGTGTTGTTCGTGTTGTTCGCGTTGTTCGAGATGTGCTTGTTCGAGTTGTTCAAGATCTTTTTACCCCTCGTCCTGCTGCGTCTTCACTTCCTCTTCATGACCACTCTTCCATGTCATTTCACCTCCTTGGTGGCGCCAGTAACACGCGCAAATTTAGCATGTTTCAGGTCTCTTCTCTCCGTCCATATCCTGTGTTGGCAGGAACTTTACAGGACTTGCAGGATGAAGAGTTCGTTGCTTTTGATTCTCTTACATTTGTTGCACCTTCAGCCTCTTCCTCTGCCGACCGTGTTGTTACACTCTCTGTGCCTATCCATGTACTCGTTCCTGAACTCAAGATAAACCATCTCAGACTTGTGTCCAAGGCTCACGAGCTGCGAACTGGCTGTGCCCTCAATAGACAAGCACTAGAGGACGCTTTATTGGCTCACCAGTGTACAAAGTCCTGTCCCTCTTACTCACTCTTCACGAGGCCTTTGCTTCGTCGTCCTGATCCACCTGTGCTGTCCACAGTTAACAATCCTGATTCTTTATCTATTCCAATCCTGTCTGCTCCGAATCTCACGTGCTTTCCTCCTAAGCCTGCAAGCGTTTCTGTGGCTGCTAAACTTGTGAGCGACTTCACGATTCAGTGCTCCGCAGATATGCTATCTGAGTCTGCTTGCTCTGTTTGTGGGCAGCTCACTCTAAAGCGTTCTCAGGAGGTTGTTCCTTGTGATTCCACGTTGTTCCGCATCCTGGAGATGCCAGGTGTTACGAGAGCTGTAAGTCATACATCTGCCCATCCCAGTACACTTTCTGGTCCAGTCTTATGCAACGCGGGACTCGCAACCACCACCTCTGGTCAAGTTGCATCTGTGTGCAGCGTTTGTATGAATGCCTTGAGAAAATATCGTCTCCCGAGGCTCGCCCTTGCTAATGGGCTTTGGTTGGGAGATGTGCCACCCCAGTTGTCTTTGCTCAACTTTGCAGAGAAGCTTGTAGTTGCAAGGTACAGGCACAATGTGTGTATAGTACAGGTTGATCGTTCTGGCTACAAGATGAATGGTAATGCTGTTGTATTCTCTCAGCCTGTGGTTAAATTCATGTCTGTACTACCACCACCTCGTGAAGACATGGAGGAGATTCTCGCTATCATGTTTACAGGTCCATCGAAGCCTACAATATCTGACTATAAGCGCACTCCTCTTCTCATCAGAAAAAATATGGTATGGGACGCACTACAATGGTTGAGGCTGAACCATCGAGATTATGCCGACGTACAGCTGTCGGAGCGTAATCTGCTCACCTACCCTACTGATTTGCCCCCTGTCGAGCCTTTTCACTTTGCTTCTGATGGGCAACCTGTGATGGAATCCTTGTCAGTTCACGACAATGGTTCAGAGAGAGGTACCAACTCCGGCATGTGTCCGTTCTCTGTGCATGGCATGACTGGAGACGAGCTGGACACACTTGAAAAGGATTCAATAATAATTAGAGCTCTTCGTCACTTACGGAATGGTGGCACCATTCTTGGCTATGGACGCAAAAAGGATCCTGTATCAATTTATGACAACCCTAACTTATATCCTGGTATGTTTCCCTGGCTTTTCCCCTATGGTTATGGTGGGTTTGAAAACAGTATGATGACCAAGAAGGTCGGGCGACGAGCTCATGCCTCTGCTCTGCTCATGTATCATGACAGGCGGTTTCAGACTGACGAGTACTTTATCTTTATTGTGTTCAATCAGCTTCAAATATCTGATTGCTCTCGAGGAGGGTATGTACTCACACAGCGCAAAAACTTCACTGATGTATCGGAAAAAATCCTAGACATTGATGTTCCAACTCTAGATCGTATTATAGAACGTGGAAAGCAAGACGGATTTGTGAAACCTGATGGTTCTGACTCTGAGCGCAAGTGCTTTGACCTCCTCACCTATATAGACCATGTTTCTGGTCATGTTTCTGCCTCGCAGGCGCAGAAGAAGTATCAACGTAACGAGCTGAAATCCATGATATATGAGTATGGTATGCCAGCTCTCTTTGTAACATTTGCTAACGCACCTGCGAAGAGTCCACTTGTCATGTACCTTTGTGGAGTGCCGATAGATCTTGACAGTTATTGGGAACAGATGCCTGGTTCCGACATAAGGAATAAGCTCATGGCATCTAATCCTGTCGCGTGCGCTCGTTTCTTCCATCACATGGTGAAGTTATTTATCACCGTAGTCCTTAAATTCGACTCTGATGCAGAAACTGGTCTGTTTGGAAAGACTGAAGCTTACTATGGTACTGTCGAATCTCAAGGCCGTCTTGCCCTACATCTTCACATGCTCATATGGATCTGTGGAAATTTTTCCGCACAGGAACTTCGAGATAAGGTGTTGCAGAATGAAGATAGCTTCCGTGAAGAGCTCATAGCCTGGTTAGAGAGCTGCCAAAAGGGTGAATTCTCTACTGGCACATGTCAGCAGGTAGGGGAACGTCTCAAAACCCAGTATACCTCCACATCTAGTACTGCTTCTGATATTGCGAACTGGGATGCACAGAATAGTGAGGAGTGTGAGCAAGGTAAACTGCATGCAACTCTGAGACTTGCCAAGCCCCCACCTCAGTTGCATACTGAAGCTGAGCGAAGCCTATGGTACATGGAAATGTTAGAAGAAGCAGATGAGATTGTATATCGTTCTAACCTTCACACAAAGCGACACGATCGAGGTTGTAGACGAACAGATGGACAATGTAGAGCACGGTTTCCGCGTGACCTGCATCCATACACGTCTTTTGACGAAGTGTCTGGGGCTGTTATACTAAAGAAGCATGAGCCATGGATAAACACCTACAATCCAGTTTTGTCCTACCTCATGCGTTGCAATACAGATGTAACTTGTTTGCTATCTGGCACTATGGTTAAAGCGATTGTGGCCTATGTGACAGACTACATTACCAAAATGTCTTTGAAGACGCACACCATCTTTGAGGTAGTGCGCTTAGTTCTTCAGCGTGAGGACAAAGCTATAGAAGTTGCACATCAAGCGGGATCAACGAGGGCACCTATGACTGCCCGTGGTCTAATATCCCGTGTTGTGAACAGTCTGACTGCAAAGCAGGAGATAGGAGGACCAATGGTCGCACATTACCTGCTAGGTAATCCTGATCATTATACAAATCGAGAGTTTAAGGTCTTCTTCTGGAAGCCATATGTATCAGAGGTTGAGGAGGCTTGGCAAGCTGAAGTAAACACACATCCAACTACGAGTTCAAATCCTACATGTACATCTCAGCAATCTGATCGCTACATAGAGAAAGTTGTACTTACCAGACAGCGCAGCGGTATAACAGCCAAACGGAAGATTGATGACTACATATACAGGCCGAATGAGCTAAGTCTTATGTCTCTGGAGGAGTACCTACGTTCCACCACTGTACGTCGTGCCCCTCGTACTAGCAAACAAGAAAGACGTACAGCCATTACTGATGACTCTGAATATGATGCTGTACCTGATACCACTCATGACATGTCAGATGTGGATGATCTCGATACAGAAGAGTCTACTTACTACCGTTTCCGTGATGGACATCCGCAGGCTGATACACATGTTGTACAGAGACTTGCTCCTGTACGGTACCCTGTTCTTAACTATGTTGGCGGTATATTACCCAGGAAAGATCGTGGAGATTCTGAGGAGTACTATCGCACTATGCTCACTTTGTTCAGTCCCAATGGGTGGAGATCAGGCACTGATCTTAAATCTGTGGGCGAGACTTGGGCACAAGCCTTTGAACGAACAATGTTCAATGAGCGACATTCTAAAGTTATGAAAAATATGAACTTGCTGTATGAATGTAAGGATGCAGCCCATGAGTTTGCGCGTGGACAAGCTACTTCATCTCGCGGCTCTGACATGCTTGAATCTTTGGTCGGTGCTGAAGCGGCGAAGTGCTTAAAGGAAGATATTCTCGCAGGAAATACAACAGAGGAGCTTACAGAAGAAGATGTTTTACTGATGCTAGAGGCTGATTCTTCTGCTGAGTGCAGCAAAACTTTAGCACAACAGCTGGAAATGGAGCGTTATCGTACCGAACTTCAGTCTATGGACGCAGATGGCAGAACTTTGTTTGGTGTTGAAAGTGTAGCACATCCAGTTCCTGTTCCGTTTCAAAGTACCTATGACGGTGAGTATTGGAGAGAGCATTTAAAACGCAGCAGAGATATTGTTCTACAAGAGAACAGAGATAAGCTAGCTGGTGTGTCAGCGACATCTTGCTCATCTCAGTCTAATAGACCGTCTGTGAAGAAGCGTACACAAACTGTTAACAGTAAGACGTACGCTGAAGATACCGTTCGAGAACTTGCATTAGACGAACTACAAGATCGCACTGAGCAAAGCTGCGCAGTGACTGCTTCTTTGAGTACGGTATCCGACATGAATAATGATGCCCTGCGCTTGCTAGCATCTAGTGACCCACAGTTTCTAATCAACACCGTCAGCACCAAGTTCACGTTGAATGACGAGCAAAAACGTGCATTCCGCATTGCAGCCATGCATGCAGCAGATGAAAACTCAAAGCCACTGAGAATGATTCTTGCTGGCCATGCTGGTACGGGGAAATCTCAGGTTATCAAGGCATTACTGTATTTCTTTGAGAAGCGACGTGAATCTCACCGTATACTTGTAGTTGCCCCCACTGGAAGTGCTGCTGCTAACGTAGGTGGCTCAACGTATCATTCTGTTTTAGGCATTAATGGTCGCAGTTTAAAGGCAAGCAAAAGCACACTCACCGGTGTATACAATCGAACTAAGGACGTTAAGGTTATCATCTTGGACGAGTTCTCGATGTTAGGCTGCACCGATAACTACACCATCTGTGAAAGACTCAGTGTAGCATTCAACCTTCCCCTCGATGCGTACGCAGGCAAGCACATCATCATGGCAGGAGACTTTGCGCAGCTTCCACCTCCTGGTAAAGGTAAGTATGCCTTGTACTCAAGTAAGATTGGCTTACGCACCTCAGCAGGCAAGTTATCCACACAGAAGGCAAGCATCGGCAGAGCGCTGTGGCACTCGTTTACAACTGTAGTGATCTTGCGCGTAAGCATGAGACAGCGAGGGGAGTCAGCAGAAGATATAAAATTTCGTACTGCACTGTCCAATATGAGATACGCCGCTTGTACACCTGAAGATGTGCAGCTTCTAAAGAGTAGGGTTGTCGGGAACAGCCCGATGGCTGCTCATATTGGAGATCCTAGATTTCGAAACATCTCGATTATTACGGCATTTAATCGACACAGAGACGTCATCAATGAGGTATCATGTGTGCGATTTGCAGCAGAAACTGGAGCAGAACTACATACCTTTCTCTCGCACGATCAGTGGGCTGATAATAAACAACATGACTCTCTCCGTGACGAGCTGCGGTCGCTTCGTACAACATTGGATCCTAAACGAACCAGTAACTCTGTTACCGCAAGCTTTCAGAGATTGTTATGGGACTTACCGCCGAAGGATGCTTCACATACTGCTGGTAAACTAACTCTCTGCATGCATATGCCGGTTCTGTTAAAAACCAACGAGGCGACAGAGCTATGTGCGACAAATGGTGCAGAGGGCATCGTTGTTGGTTGGGATGTTCGCCGTGTGACAGAAGATGGTTCATATCTGAGTACTGTGTTCGTGAGGTTGACCGCTTCGCCTAGGCCAGTGCAATTGGAAGGCTTACCTCCCAATGTTATTCCTATTGCAACTGTCCGTGAACGCATTCAATGTACCCTGCCGAACGGTCTGGATGTTCATATCTGGCGAGAGCAGGTGCCTTTGCTGCCAAATTTTGCCATGACAGACTATGCATCTCAAGGAAGAACACGTCCATTCAATCCTGTAGATTTGAGAGGTAGTAGAACGCACCTTTCGATGTACACGGCCCTCTCCCGTAGCTCCACTTTGGATGGTACTCTCATTCTATATGACTTTGACGAGCGCAAGATTACCTGTGGTGCCAGCGAAGAGCTCAAGCGTGAGTTCCGTCAGCTAGAAGTACTTGACGACGTTACCCGGCTACGAGAAATGGGGCAACTGCCTTTTGACCTTGCAGACCTTCCTAGATCGCAGGTAATAGCTCTGTACCAGGAGTGGAGAGGAGCCTCTTACGTACATTCATTAGTGCACAAAGCTCTCGATTGGTCTGCTGATCCATGCAATGCATTAAACCCACTTTACACTCGACGTGGCACAGATACAAGTGAGCAGGTATGGCGCTTGGCAGAAGCTGCTGGTGGTGGACGAAAGCGCAAGGTATCAGCGTTAAGTGAGATTGAAGCTGTTTCTCAGAACATACCTCGAACATCTCATGTTGCTCTCAAGCAGCCTTCTGCTGTAGTCGTGGATGTTGCGCAACGTCCTCGGACGCCGCCATCGAGCGCCCTGAGCACCTCATCAGTATTGACGCCGCCAGTTGGATCTCGCTGGGACGCCGAAAACTGGAGTTGCGCATACGACGCTTTGTTCTCAGTTCTCTTCAACGCGTTCACTGAAGAATCTCGGTCTTCTGGTACCCATGTCCTGGAACAAATTCACTCCCAGCTAGCCAATCGGTTAGTGCTTGAAGCTCTCTACGGTGGCTTTACACGCGTTGTGAACGACTGCACTCAAACTCTCGAAACTGTCCGTGACAACGTGCGTGGTATCTTGTATACATTGTCGATGCAGTCCTTTCCAACTGGAAGATCCTTCACTGACTTAGATGCGCTTTGCAGAGTTGTTTTCGCGCTGAATACTCCTATGCTGTCTCGCGTATCGACTTGCCGATTTTGCGACCTCCTCTCTTCAGACACGGCATCTGTGCAAGCTCAGCATCAAAGCTGTGTAATAGTGGCCACCTCTCTTCTGTGGAACAACAGTTCTGACTTGCCTACTCTCGTAGGAACTCAGAACATCCTGTCTACCTTCTCCGTTCCGATCAACAACACGGATTGCCGACGATGCAGGTCTATAGGTACAGTCTTCACCACCTCTCGCATTTATAACCCCCCTCCTCCATTCTTGGTATTCGAGATCCACTTGGATGACGTCGCTATGCCCCAGGTCTTCATTGATCAATGCCTCTCTTTGTTCGCAGACACTCAGACATTTGCGTATGACCTGTTCGGTGTCATATATCTAGCTAACAACCACTTCACCTCTAGATATGTGGACATGCACCAGCGTGTTTGGTACTACGATGGTCTATCGCAACAAAGGCACTACACCTACGAAGAACACATTCAGCATGTTCGCCTCGCCAATACACCTCAAGGTGCTCGAGCATGTGCGATACTTTATAAATTATCACACCGGACTACTGCTACTACACTCTAACACACAGATGATACGTAACCGTCTATCCTTCAACCATGGACGGGTCATCCTGGTCGAACTCAAAGGTATCTCCAGGAGACGTCTGAGCCGCCTGTTTGATGACCGCCGCCTCACGCTGAGGAAGCAGCTGAATCACCCGACGAAGACGCATTCCAACTGTTACATGGAACCTCCCTTCCTTCATGTACGTCGTGATATCTATATTAGCCGCCACCTCAACGAAATCACCCTGCCGAAAGCGTTTGAAGTCGCAGCGCCGAACGGCCTTCTCGAATTGAAAGCCTAGCTGCAGCCTCTCGGTGATGCGCCACATGGAATCGACCTTGTCAGCCCAGCGCTCTGGGTCTTCGAGTACCGAAAGCTTGACCTTCGGAGCTGTGAGTACGGGCGATACCTGAAACTTGATCAGTACACCTTAAGTTGACGTATACAACCCCAGCTTACCTTGGTGAACACCCTCTTCTCGAAGCGCAGCTGGCTACCACTGTCTGCTGGACAGTCCCTGTTGAAGTGCTCAAGAACTAGGGCCTTGAGTCGTGTCAAACCATTGCACTGGGACGCAAAGGCAGGGTGACCATCGACTCCACACAACTGCACCATTTGAACAGCGCGTTGAGGTTGGTCTCGCCTGCCGCTCAAGTATCAATGACCGTGAATCTCGTATATTGCTTGTTTGCTCACCCGTTCCAGTTCCCGAAGGGACCTAGTCTTGCCTCCTCGATGAAGCCTTGAAATCTTAGCTCCACTTCACGCCTCATACTTTCGTTGGATACGTTCGGTGTCCGATAGAAGACAACTGATCGGCGACTTGGATCAGACGGACTGGCCCTCTTGCCAATATAACACCAGTCTTCTAAGGCATCGACAGTAGATGGTACTATATCCTGAGGCTTGAGAGTGGACTGAGGCTGGTCTCCTCGAGCGAGCACAGGTAGGCCCTTAGGCCAACTATCTCGGACGAGAGCGGTACCATCTGAAGAGCATCACATGTGAGCCCACATCATTCTAAGCGCAGAGTATTGGCCCTGACCTTCCAACATAAAGAGAGACATGATAGCAAGTAGGCGGTGTTTCGGGGGAAAGACGTGAACGTTCACAAACGCTGTCTTCGCTGCGCCCGTCCGAACCCAAATAAACTCTGGATTATATAAGCAGATTTCCTGCTTTGTCTCTCCGGTGAGCGGAGTCCCTCTTCATATGAACGATCGACGGGAGCGGTCACATTTGTAAGGCACCGCATTTCCACCTGCTCCACCGCATTGAAGAATGCCGGGGGCTCGTTTCTGTCACAGTTTTTCGTCTTAACCCTTAGGGTTAGGGGCAGCAGGTGACAGAAGCGATTACTCCGAACTGTGACATGCAGAAGCGCTGGAGTGACAGCCCTAGGCTCGGGGCTGGTCACGTGATACGGCGGTCACGTGATGCGCACACGTGCGGTATCCCAGGGTCACATGGTCGAAGGTCTAGAAGCAGGCAAGGGTCTGGAAGCGCCGAGACACTCCGGAATGGACTAGAAAGCCCTGGAGGTCTCTGGACAGGTCCGGACAGTGCTGGAACGTTCTGGAGGTTTCTGGGACATCGTAGGAACATTTAGGAACGTGTAGGAGAATGTAGGAATGCCTGTAGGGCACTAGCCAATAGCGTAGTAGGTATTAGATAGCTAGGACCCTGAACACCGGTCCCTGGGGACCTGGTGCACATGTATATAAACCCTGAGGGCTGGGGGTGCCTCCCCAGCTTCAATCTCATCGCATCTCACCTCTCTAGCCTCTATACCTCGTCTTCAAGCCTGGCTACACCCTTTGTAGTCCAAGTAAACCTTTGCCAGTGAGTATTGCTGGTTGGTTTGGTGTATAGGCGCTAGGGCAGCGCATTTTTGTGATAGAAGATTGAAGCTAGCCAACCTACTCCACCTTTGGTGGCCTAGGTTATTGCTTTGGGTTCTGGGGGCTTGTTTGAACAAGTGCTTTTGCGCTTTGTTCAGTTTTCTGCCGATCCACAGGCGTAAGTGGGCACTATAGTACCTTTTTAGGTACAGACAGGGGAACGTGGTGTAACCCACCTCAGAGGGCTTTGCCTGCGGACGAGTAACCCCTGTTGTAGTGCTGGACTAAGGGTGTAATACCCTGTCCAACCAGTTTTAGCTGCGTGGCGTGGAAACCCGCAGTAATACCCCTTTCTCTTCGTTGAGGGTTGGCTGGCAGGAAAGCCTTGCGCTTTGCCTGTGTGGAGAAGTTTTCTGGCTTGTGTACACAGGCTGACCCGTGTTTACTAGTGCCTAAAGCTGCTAGGAACCGTTTTGTCCTTGCTAAGGACGAGAGCTCTGGCAAACCCTTGCTTGAGCGCATCAAGATCTCGAACCTTCACCGCTTCAAAGACGTTGGGAAGCCGCGCCCTGCGTACAAACCTCGCACTACACCCTACACCCCTGTCCCTGGTCGTCGTGAAAGGCTTGCTCGTGAAGCAGACTTGAACGACTTCAAGCACCAGCTTCAGCTCGAAGACTATCGCAACGAACAGCGCAAGCGCCGCCTACTCGATCGCATCGCGAACGCCCCTCCCCCTCTACCCCTCATCGAACGTATTGAACCTCCCCCTACTCCCCCTATCGAAGTCAAACCCATTCCCAAAGACCTTCGCTTTCACACCAACACTCAGGTCCATCAGCTGCGCGACTACGGACGAAAGTTCAACGGCGCCCTTAACCACTTGGGTCCGTTCTTTCAGAAGCTAGACGAGCAGCGTTTTCGAGTTGGGTTGACTGAACACGAGCTCTACACCTTGGGCTTGTTCAAGGAGAGGTTCGACAACATTCGCAAACACCTTCAGACCATCGTCGAGACGAAGGAGTACACCACGAGGGAGTGGAAGAAGATTTCGAGGGATTTGAAGAAGGCAGGCGCACATAGCTTCGCTGAGCTTAAGCCACGCTTCGCTGAGCATTGCAGGGAGCTGATTCAGGAGTTGGGTGAAGATTGGTTGTTTTTGGAGAAGAACCTCGATTAGTTTTTGTATCTGCGCGTTTTTGAATCAAGATGTCGCTCAATTCAAATCCTGTTGACTTTGGTTTGCGTTCTGCTGCGAGTTCAAGTGGTATGGACCCTTGGGGAGCGTTAGAACTCGGCTCTATGGCTGAGGGAGGCCCTACCCCAGTTTTGGCCGCTGCGCCGCTTTCGACCTCTTACGAAGAGTACAGCCAGTCATGGGTACAAGCCGCTCAGGAAGGACTGACTCCTGGCGACTTCAAGGCCCTCGTTGACAGCCTGGGTAACTGGGTAAAGGCTGAGATAGCTCAAGTAAGGTCGGAAATGGGTTCAGAAGTCCTTCGCTTGAAGGAAGCCCTTCGCAAACGCAAAACTGAGGCCAAGACACTTCAGGAGCAGATAGACACTCTTGAGCAGACTAGACAGCACTTGTCTGCGCAGATAGCAGAGGCTCAGAACCAAAATCGCGTTTTGCAGAACGCTATGCAGGTGCTGAAGCAGGAGAACGAGAGCTTGAAAGTGTTGGTTCAGCAAGGCACTAGTGGAGGCAACGTTGGGTTGTCTCAGTCTTTGTTCCCTACCATGAAGGAGCCTGACACCTTTAATGGTGATAAGGCTAGTAAGCTGGATGACTGGCTCGAGTCGATGGCACTCTGGTTGCGCCACCGTGGCGTAATGGACGACGAAAAGAAGATAGAGACGGCGATGACTTACCTGCGAGGTTCAGCAAAGAAGGTCATGCAAGAGTACTTCGACAAGGTGGCAGACTCAAAGCCCCTTGGTACTTGGACCAACTTTGTGAACGAACTCCAGAAAGGATTCCAACAGACCGACAAGAAGGACAGGGCAAGGGCAGAGTTTGAGCAGCTTGTCAGCAAGAAAGGAACGAACGAGAAGACTTTCAATGAGTTTGCTGCTCGTTTCCGTTCGCTGGCTCGCCAAACTGGCTTCTCCAACGAGGAACTGTTGGTCAAAGCCTATGCCCATACCCCTCGTGCCGCCGCCGATGTACTGGCAGCCCGTGGTCGTGCTCAGTGGGCTACGACCTGGGATGGTTGGTTGAAGGATGTTCAGGAGATTCTGCAGGATCAACGTCTCTTGACGGGCACCGTACTCTCTGGACAGCCTCAGTCGTCGAAAGACCCTGACGCTATGGATGTCGACGCCTTGAAGAAGGGCTCAGCCCAGGGTAAAGGCAAGACAGCCAAAGTTCAGAAGGTTGCCATGTCGTTCGAGGAGGCGAAGAAGAAAGGCTGCTGCGCTCAGTGTGGAGGCAAAGGCCACATCGCCAAGGAGTGTCCATCGAAGAAGAACAACTCAGGTTCTTCGACGTCGTCGAGTAAAACCACCAATGCACCGGTGGCCAGTTCGTCAAAGGCTTCGCCTTCAAAGGGAAAGGAGAAGGATAAGGGCTCTCGCCACACGAAGAACAGCGTGCGCGAGGTGTACGCCAGTGACTCGGAGAGATTCCAGGAGGTAGCCTCTGACGAGGAATCGAGCTCAGATAGCTCAGAAGAAGAAGATACCCCCAAGACCAAGCACAAGAAGAAGTCGTCTTCGAAGGAGAAGGCGCAGAAGATTAACCGCGTGGTATTCTCAGACGATGAGGATTTTCTGCAGGGACCGATGTAGAGTCTGCGACATCTGGTCCGTTTTTAGATTTCCTTTACCCTCCCGACTCAGTAGAATGTATTAGATCAGTTTTGGAATCGAGAAAAGTCTCTAGTTTACCCTCTAAATCGAGCTTTATCGTTCCAGTAACTTTGAGTCAGGGTAAGGAAATCAGAGTGCAGACTACCGCGCTGGTTGATTCAGGGGCCTATGCTGTGTTCATTAGCCATCGCTTCGTCAAGAAGCATAAGCTGAAGACGAACCAGCTGGCCAGGGAGATACGCGTTTACAACGCAGATGGCTCCAGGAACAAGTGTGGCAGTATTGAGGAGTACGCTTGGCTCGACGTAGCCGTAGGGGACCATGTCTCCAGACAAGCATGCCTCATTACAGATCTGGGTGGAAAGGACATGTTCCTCGGCTTTAGCTACTTGAAGAAGCATAATCCCGAGATAGATTGGGATAAGGGCGAGTGGAAGTACTCCAGATGCCCAGATTCTTGTCGCTTTACCAGCCACAAGGCTCAAGTAGCGCAAGCAGAGCTCGAAGAACCTATGGATGAGGACTTCGAGGAGGAAGAAGAGGAGCCTTGGCTCCAGTGGGTCGACCCTTCCACCCCAGATGGCCGCGTTTTGGCATTAACTTGCCGGAAGATCGCAGCGATGTGCAGTATTCGTTCGCTGGAGGGAATCGAGGGCTGGGAGCAGCTTGTCCCTGCACAGTATCAAGACTATGGGGACGTGTTTTCGAAGCGTGCAAGCGAACGGTTACCCGTACGAAAGCCTTACGACCACGCTGTCGAGTTTATCGACGGAGCTACCCTACCTCGACCAGCTCGTAATTACTCGCTGTCGCCAGAAGAGAGGAATTCTCTGGACGAGTGGATTCAGGAGAATCTCGCCAAGGGATACATCAGACCAAGTAAATCCCCGCTGGCAGCACCAGTCTTTTTCGTGAAGAAGAAGGACGGTTCATTGCGCTTGGTGCAGGACTACAGAAAGCTGAACGAAGTCGTTAAGAAAGACCGCTTCCCTATACCCAAGATCTCAGACCTTATAGATCGACTATCTAAGGCTAGTATATACACCAAGATTGACCTTAGATGGGGGTATAACAACGTCAGAATCAAGGAAGGAGACGAGTGGAAGCTGGCCTTCATCACACCTTTCGGTTTATACGAACCTACAGTGATGTTCTTCGGCCTCAGCAATGCACCAGCAACCTTTCAGCGCATGATGAACCATATTCTCGACGATCTGATTCGAGAAGGGCATGCCATGGTCTACCTAGACGACATTCTCATCTTCACGAATGACTTGGACCACCATCGGCGATTAGTTCGCGAGGTATTGCAGCGGCTACGCGACAATGACCTGTTCGCTAAGCCAGAAAAATGCTTCTTCGAGACGGATAGCATTGAATACCTCGGAATGATCATCAGCAAGGGGTCGGTTCAGATGGATCCATCGAAGGTAGATGGCGTTTTATCTTGGCCCATACCCAAAAGGGTCAAAGATGTCCAGGCTTTCCTGGGTTTTGCTAACTTCTACCGACGGTTTATTCGAGACTTTGGCAAGATTGTTCGCCCATTGTCAGAGCTTACCCGCAAAGGCAAAGAGTGGGAATGGGGGCCTGAGCAGCAGGATGCCTTCGATACACTCAAAAGAGCGTTCACTACTGCGCCTATTCTCAAGATTCCAGACGACGAGCACCCTTTTAGGCTCGAATGCGATTCGTCAGACTTTGCTACGGGGGCTGTACTTGAGCAACTGGGCGAGGATGGCCTTTGGCACCCTGTCGCGTTTTACTCCAAGGCGCTAGGCGTACATGAGCGCAACTACGAGATATACGACAAGGAGATGCTAGCCATCATCCGCGCATTGAAGGAATGGCGCCACCACTTGGAGGGACACCCTCTACCATTCGACATATGGTCAGATCACCAGAATTTGACCTATTTCCGCAAGGCGCAAGACTTGACGCGACGCCAAGCACGTTGGAGTCTTTTCCTCACACGTTTCCACTTCAAGTTGGAGCACAAGCCTGGAAAGACGATGAAGCGGGCTGATCCAATGTCCAGGAGGCCAGATCATGAATTGGGGGTGGATTGCGACAATCGTGAAAAAGTCCTTTTGAAGCCAGAATATTTCGCGATTCGAGCCATGCAACCAACCCATTCATCGATAGTGGACGATAGCAAACTGCTAGAAAGGATCAGAAAAGCCCTGCTGGACGACGAAGTCACCAAGTCGTACAAAGACCTGATGTTGAAAGGACCAAGAGAGTTCGGGAAGGACTTAGCGGAATGGCACCTCGAGGACGGGCTACTACTGCACCGAGGCAAGGTGTATGTGCCCAAGGACGACAAGATTAGGGCGGATCTACTCAAGTTACACCACGACTTCCCTGGGGCTGGACACCCTGGACGATGGAAGACGTTGGAGTTGCTGTCGCGCAACTACTGGTGGCCAGGAATGTCGGTTTACGTCAAGAAGTACGTCGCAGGCTGCGAAGTCTGCCAGTCGCATAAAAACGTCAACCAGAAGCCTGCTGGCCTGCTACAACCGAACGAGGTTCCGTCGGAACCCTGGGAGATAATCTCATGCGATATGATCACGGACTTGCCTGAGTCGGACGGTTACAACGCTATCTTCGTAGTCGTTTGCCGCTTAACCAAGCGAGCACATTTCCTCCCCATCACCAAGGAGTTTTCAGCCAAGGATCTGGGAAATTTGCTCTATGAGCGTGTTTGGCCTTTGCACGGCCTACCCAGACAGATCATTTCGGATAGAGGAACGCAGTTCGCCGCGAAACTCTTCCAGGAATGGTGCAGACTCCTGGGGATCAAGTCAGCAATGACTACAGCGTTTCACCCTCAGGCAGACGGTCAGACTGAGCGAGTTAATCAGTCATTGGAGCAATATCTGCGCTGCTACACAAGCTTCAGGCAGGACGACTGGGCGTACCTTTTGCCCTCTGCCGAGTTTGCGTACAACAACCAGGCGCATGAAAGCACCAAGAACTCGCCATTCTTCGTCGAATATGGCCGTCATCCACGCATGTTCCCAGAGCAGGACCGTGTTACAAGGTTGTCAGAACTGGACGACTGGACGAAGCTTAGACAGGAGGCCCAAGATCAGGCGAAAGCCGCGCTCATGCTGGCTGCAGAGCGAATGAAGTGGTACTACGACCAGGGTAAATCAGAACCCTTGTTCAAGGTCGGAGACCGTGTTTGGCTTGACGCAAAGGATCTGAACCTTCGGGTTCCCTCCAAGAAACTGGCACCAAAGCGAGTAGGCCCTTACGAGATCGTAGAGCAGCTGGGACCGGTCACCTTCAAGCTGAAGTTACCAGCCCATGTGAAGATTCACCCGGTCTTCCACGCAAGCAAGCTCACGAAGCACGTCGAGGATGAGGTTGCCAATCGCACGCGCAAACCCCTACCACCCATTCGTGTGGGTGATGACGAGGAGTACGAGGTCGAGCAGATCGTAGATGCACAGCCAGACTCTAAAGGCCGTGTTATGTACCGAGTACGGTGGAGAGGCTACGATGAGCATAGCGACACATGGGAATACTTGCCCAATCTCAAGCACGCTATGGCGAAGGTCAAACAATTCCACAGGAAATACCCAGATGCGCCGAAGGCAATTTCCCTTCTGCAACGCCACCACGACGAGGAGGATGAGTTTTTCGTGCGCGAACTCGCGCTACTCCAATCTTGGGGAGCAGACGACCAGTTCGAGGTCGAGCTCATGAACAAGGACGCAAAACTCCCCTCACGTGGCTCGCCAGAAAGTGCAGGGTTGGATCTTTTCATCACGGAAGACCTTACGCTCAAGCCCCATGATCGCAAGCTAGCGTCAACGGGCCTTCGAATGTGTACTCCACCAGGTACCTACGCTCGAGTCGCACCACGGAGTGGCCTCAGCCTCAGAGGCATCGACATAGGAGCAGGCGTTATTGACCGAGATTATCGAGGGGAGCTCAAAATTCTACTCATCAACAACTCGCCCGACACCTTTACTTTCCACAAGGGTGATCGTGTCGCTCAACTCGTGCTCGAAAGAATCTCCTACGCCGAACCAACTCCGGTTTCTCGCCTCGACTCAACCATTCGCAGCAGCGATGGTTTTGGCTCCACTGGTATTTAGGCTTCACCAGGAGGTTCAGCTAGAATTGGGGGTAATATCACAGTTTTTCGTCTTAACCCTTAGGGTTAGGGGCAGCAGGTGACAGAAGCGATTACTCCGAACTGTGACATGCAGAAGCGCTGGAGTGACAGCCCTAGGCTCGGGGCTGGTCACGTGATACGGCGGTCACGTGATGCGCACACGTGCGGTATCCCAGGGTCACATGGTCGAAGGTCTAGAAGCAGGCAAGGGTCTGGAAGCGCCGAGACACTCCGGAATGGACTAGAAAGCCCTGGAGGTCTCTGGACAGGTCCGGACAGTGCTGGAACGTTCTGGAGGTTTCTGGGACATCGTAGGAACATTTAGGAACGTGTAGGAGAATGTAGGAATGCCTGTAGGGCACTAGCCAATAGCGTAGTAGGTATTAGATAGCTAGGACCCTGAACACCGGTCCCTGGGGACCTGGTGCACATGTATATAAACCCTGAGGGCTGGGGGTGCCTCCCCAGCTTCAATCTCATCGCATCTCACCTCTCTAGCCTCTATACCTCGTCTTCAAGCCTGGCTACACCCTTTGTAGTCCAAGTAAACCTTTGCCAGTGAGTATTGCTGGTTGGTTTGGTGTATAGGCGCTAGGGCAGCGCATTTTTGTGATAGTTTCAGACTCTGCCCAGCAAATCTCACGTAAGTTTTTTTTTCCCTTGCAAATTTCGCGTATTTAACCCTTCAGGTTTGCGACCCTCCGGTTGCAGCCTCCACTCTTGTCTCTATCATGGCACCAGCCACTCCAACGAAAACTGCCAATAAGCGTCGTGCTGACGGTGACTCTGCCACTGTGGGCAGCCCACCCAAGAAGACAAGGTGAGTGGTAATATTTCGATCATGCTACCTGCTCCCTGGCTCATACGTTCGCTTGTAAGGTCTCAAGACCAGAATGAGGCGCAGACTACTGAGTTAGCCCACGCTAACTCAACGCAGGAGACCGAAAGTGATCTCAGTGTTCCTGGAACCGTGGTACGTCTCACACTCTGACATTCATGTCTTCTCGCCGATGTTTGCTCATCTCTCGCATAGACAGATGCCGCGACCTTAGAGAACACCGCCATCCAACATGCGCAGCCAACCGTCAGTCACGCCGCTCGCCCCCATCCCCTGCCTGTTGTCAGCGAGACACTTGTCGAGCAGCGACTCCCCCTTCAAGCCCTCACGCTTGGTGCGCAAGTTTCAACTGAGGTATAGTCATGTTCAAGCTGCTTGCTGTCTTCAGTATATGCTTACAAAAGTTGCTTCGGATAGGCTGCTGCTGTCATACCCACTTATCAAACTGTAGGCATCGCAGATCGGTCGTACTTCTCAGAGTACTATGTCACGCGCTTCAATAAGCTCCTCACGTACGCCAACTCTGCTTGCTATGCCGTACAGCGTCTCCCTGCTTCTCTTGACTGGGGTCGTCCCGGTGCCGGAGCAGACAACAAAAGTGCCTACATGTGTGAGGTGGGCGGCACTAGAGAAGTCACCGTCTGGATCCTCGGCGAGTGGATCAGTGCGACTCGAAGGAACAAGAAGACGGGCACAATCTCGAAGCAGCTTAGTGCTGGGGTGAAGCCGTTGCTTGCCACTGACACAGCCTGGTGCGCCGACTTCCTAAGCAAGAAATCGATGCCCCCTCTTCGTACGTTCCATGTGTTTCTGCCAGTATCCTAGGCTTGACAAGTTTCAATAGCTCTGTCGCAGAACTACGCCGACGTCGGGGTGTGGGCAAGGTGCTGGTTACAGCTTAAGGACGTTCCAGCTTACGACGTACGTCGACAGACCATCGTCGTCATTATATTTACTGAATATTTACTCCTCTAGCACGAATCAGTAAACGCATTCCGCGAGTGCTATGACGCTCGGAACGGTCTCAAGCGCGGCGGAAACCACGAGTCTATCAGTGTCTCTGACATAGCCCAGAACGATGTAGTTCTGCTAGAGGCCAGGCTGCACCGCTGGCCGACTGGGTCAGCAAAGAGCAAGACTACTTGGACTACGTGGATGTCACAGCTTGAGCTCCGTAAGGTGTACCTCATCTGTGCAGTTCAACCCCTCCTTCAGGGTGACGCAGGCCCTGCAGATCAGGAGGAGATCTAGGACTACTGCTACTCTGCCTGTCGGTGTGGATCGTTATATACCGTCCTCATGTCATGGTTTCCTCCTCCCTGACATGTACTATATACACCACACAATGCACGTTCTGTCTGCAGCATGGGCCCAGTGTGAACTCACCAAATTCTGGCTCGCTCGCGGATGAAAAAAGCCTAGACGAAAATTTCCCCCCTCGAATGAAAATTTTCGCTTGTTCATCTATAAAAAGTCCATTTGAATATAAGACAAGACTCCTTCACTTCGTCTTCACGTCTCTATCACTTTCTAAACCGATGGGTGACCATTTTCCTAGCGAACTGACAGATCTCATCATAGACGAACTCGCCGAAGATCCAACCTCTCTACAGCGCTGCTCTCTCGTGGCGAAGAAATTTGTCCATCGCAGTAGGACCCATCTATTCAGCACCATCAGTATTCGTGGCTATCGATCTACAGAAGACGTCACCCTGGCCGTATCAGCCTTTATCAAGAACTGCGCTCACATACTGCATCTCATCAAGCGTCTCGTCTTGCTGGGTGTCCCCTACGACCCAGAATGGTGGACGCCCTGCAAGCTCGACATGTGCACAATCCAAGAGTGCCTCTGCAAGATGACACAGCTGGATGAGCTCGTGCTCACTGGTATTTTTTGGTCAGATTGCATGCACCCTGGCGGCTGTGCAAACGAGAGCGTACCAAGGCCCTTCAAACTTCTCTCTCTATCAAACGTACGAGCGTACACAGGCAGCCCTGCACCACTGTCCTTGTTGCGGGTTTCTTCGAACATAGACACCCTCGTGTTGTCAGACGTTCAGTGGTTCCCACACCGCGACATCCACTTCGACAGGCTGCTCACCATGCCCACCAGCCACTCCATGCAGGCGGTGCTCGTACGCTTCCCTACTACTCGGGAAGGAATGGATAGCAATATGCCGTTCGCACCTTCGCTCTCTCGCTTGGCGTTACACAACGTGGCACCTGAGCACGACAAGCAGATAAGCGACTATCTGTCTGGTGCACAACACTCCCTTACCTCGTTGGATTTGCTCCTCGCAAGACCGTATGAAAGTATGTCCCATTGTTCCATCTACAAAGGCACAGTTTTGACTGCGCCAATCAGGCTACAACGTGCAAGGAGACATTGTACCACGGACCTTAACAGTGCTCCGCTCATGCAATGCTCTTGTGAGCCTTCGCGTAGGCCTCGTCATGCCTCATGCGTTTGATGGGCCCGAAATGGACCTGCAGCGTGCACTTGTCAAAATACTGGCAGCCGCATCGAAGACTGTACAAGACGTAACACTCACTTTCCTATGCCACGATGATGGAATACTAGACTTCGACGAATACCTAACACACCGGGTTAGCTGGAGCAAGATGCAGGACGAGCTGCTCAAGATGGGGAACCTGCGACGAGTCGAGGTGCACATAGGCACTGACAGTCCTATGTTCTGCTGCTTCCTCCCAGGCTGTGTTCTATCCCACGTGGAGCAGAATCTAGAAGACGTCAGAGCTACAGGTCAGCTCTTCGTTACTTATAATGTGTCTAGCCCTCTCACCTGTGAGATACTCTGCAGTGCATTGTTGTCGACGTAACAGCACGCTGCTTCAACTCCCTGTGAACACGTTACACGCTTTACCTAGTACTTGACGGCTTGGACCATCTTCAACACTTCTATTGTATATACGCTGTCGATAGTCTCAATGGCTACTCGCGAGAGAGAGAAGTACTTCGCTGCTCACGGCGAACATGCCACCCGAGGTGACCCCAGACTCTGAGGTGGTGGAAGCGCCCGACAACATCCATTTAAAGATTAGAATTGTTGGGGATTATTGTGTCTAGAAATGGCATAAACGGACTGTTGGACCAATAGGCCACCCCAGGAAATACTCCATATGGCTGAGAAGTGAGCATAAAACGACTCCCGAGCCTAGACTGACGACACCACACCACCGGCACATTAGCGCCTGCCGTTCCCGGTTAGAAGACTCACAAAAGTTTCAAGTCTGTACTGTACTTACTACACTTTCTTGCGAATACTCATAAACCGGGAATCGGTCAGCGCGCGAAGCGAACTGCGCACAAGTTACAGTTCGTATCAGGACGTCCCTCGCCACGTGGCCATAAGGCTTCGGCGTCTCCGTGTCTCCACCTCCTTGCGTCCTGCCTTCGCCGCCGCTTTCGCCGTTTCCTCTCCTTCTCTACATGCGTTCCGTCGTGCCTGTCGTGCCGACGTCCCCCCGGGCTGATTTCAGTTCTCAAGGTCGCTCCGTACGTCCGTGCTTGTTTGTCTCCGCCCTCTGCTCACAGCTCTTTCAGAGGCCCTTCTTTCCCGACGTCCCCCCCTCGCCTCTCCGCCCTCTTGCCTTCATCACCTGTCTCGCATGTTCCTGTAGGCCCGTGGGTCCTCTCTGTGCTTCGCATAGATCTGCCGGCCGGAACGTCACCCACACGCAGTACCGTCGTCTATCACCTCCGGTGTCGGGGGCGCATCCATGAACCGCTGCACGTTTTCCTCGCCAGGTGCGTACACATGCCGTTCCATCTGTCCTTGCGTTACTAAGGACATTCTCCTTAGCTCGCCACTACTTTCCTGCATAGCCGTTCTCTCTCTTCATGTATCTATGTCGTTGTTCTCGTCGTAATTATCATCCTCTACTCACAGTACTCGCCAGTGTGCTGCATCGCTTGTCGAATCCTGATCACGTACGTTTCGCCCTTTTCTTCCTTTGCTCCTCCGTCACATCCACCTCCATCTCCTCTTCGCTTCCCTCTGCATAGCTCACCTCGGTCCTGGTCCTCTTGCTTCGCCGTCCCTCTTCCCTGTATGCTCTGTGTCCGCCTTCCACTCCTTCCTCCTCCCTCCCTCCTTCCTTCGTTCTCTCATACTTGTTCTGTGAGGCTGTCCCCTCACTTTCCTCCCTTGTGTCCTTAATCTTGTGGTCCATGTTCTTCTCCCTGCCTTTTTCCTCGGCCTCCCACAACTGGAAAACCTCTGCCAGCTCTTCGTACGCCTTCTGACATTTCGGTACCTTGTTGCGATTTGCTAATTGACGCTGTTTGTTGACCGGCAGTGGCTTTCTTGGACGTCCTCGTTTCCCCGTATGTTCCTGTGTGCAATAGAACCCGTCAGCTTCGCCATTTTCTTGCACTCCATGTTCTTACCGTTGGTCGGCGCCCTGGCTTCCCTTTGACATCAGACAGATCTACCTTGTTCAGAACCATCTCCCTGAACGACGCCCGGCCAAGAGTGGTCTTGTATCCTTCCTGGCGGATGTCCTTCGTCATTAGATACTGCGTTTCCGTGAGCTTCTGCTTCATTCAATCATCTGCACTCTTACCACTTCATCCACGCAGACATCCCACGCGGCAGGTGGTCTTGCTGCAATTGTCGTGTATGCCGTCGATTTCCCATACTTCAACACCACGACAGGTCTGTACTTCCACTGTCGTGTGTTACCAACAGGTAACACCTCGCCCTCGTACACATCTCCTAGTGGTTCAACCGCTGTGAGTCTCCGTTTCCGTACATATTCATTGCATGCTCACTTATCGTATGTGCAGGGTTGTACAAGCCATTCTTGGCGTATGCCTCGAACAATCTTACGTCCACTTTCGCAGTAGTCTTCCGGTACACCTCGACGTATCGCGCTATATAGTGCTCGTCCGAGTTGTAGTGGAAGGCCAGTGGATTGTCTGAGTTGCATTCCGATCCCACGAGCCGTTCGTACTCCTTTGATGTCCACTGCGCTGAGTGACGTTGCAACGTCTCCAGGAACCGGTTGAACATGGTATCATCCTCACAGACGATGTGAGCTGGTGTGAGTGGCCATATCATTGCAAGGTGAAGGACGTCGTTTGCTGTGTGCCGTCCATACCCATTAAACACCGTCCCCAGGTCACATAGTGCATCAACGATGGCAGCGTTTGCCCTTGCCTCGGCGACACCCCTCAGCACATTGGCTCGCCATGCGTGGACACCTGCCAATGCCTCTTCGCGCTCGAAAGTCCAGTCTGGCCCGTTTCGCGTCGGATCCCATATCTGTTCCCAAGCCTTTCGCATATGTAAGCTCAGTAAGTGCTGGCCTATTCTATCAGACGCCTGTACTCACTGCTGAACCTGGCTTTAGGTCATCGGCAGTCCAAGGACGGGGAAGGGTAACGATGTTCATGGTGATGATGCGATCGAAGTCTGCGGCAACGTACGCAATCTTCTTCTCCATGCACACTATCGCGAATGGGATAACAATTGTTCTCTCAGTATCTGCGTCCCGTGAACCCTGATCGTTGTAGCACAGGGGAAGTCTGAATCTCCTCATCTTCTTCGCACGTTGCTTGTCCTTTGACGCCCCGTTGCAGTCCTCCTCTGTTATCGCTGCTAGGTCATCAGTTGACATCTTCAACAGATGCCCTTCCAGTCCGAAACATATCACTGCGCAGTGCTGCTCGATGACCATAACTTGTCAGCGTCTGTTTACAATATATCTGTTCATGCACTTACATGCCCCACCGCAATAGCAAGAGCCTTTCCTCTATTTGCAATCAAGATTTGGCCTGCCTTGCGTGGTCTGACCAGATACTCGTACGGTTTGCCTTTCGCTCGTTCTAGGTCTGCTTCCGTTGGCTTGATAAAATCAGGGTAGTACTCTTCTGGCTCTAGTGCATCCACTTCTGGAGTGTAGCCTTCGTGAATGGTGTTTGTACATGTCGTGTATTTCTTTCCTTTCGTCCCAAGCGCGAATGCCCGGGGATAAAGCACCAGCCACCCTGGTGAGGTGTCAGTCCTGAAGTCCTTTAATACATGTATCATCTACCTTTTTCTTCTCCTGAGAAGTCCCTCTTACACAGTCTATACCATGCCTTCAATATGGGATCTTCTGGCATGTTCTTGAGTGCTGGAAAGTTTGTTCTGTGCACAGAGAGATCACACCAGCGCGTTGCGTGACACGAAATCACGAACTGTCACACCGTTACAAACTGTCACTGCTCCCCTCACGTCACACTTTTGCCGCCCACTCCAGAATCCTTAGTTAATTTACGACGTTTGCAGGCTTATCTGGCCATATAAAGTATTTCCTGCACGAGTTTATGCCTTTAAACACCCTTTCCGACATTAATTTACACTTGTCTATTTGGCCGATTCTAATCTTTAAATGCTTTTCGTTTGCCGCTCAGCTGCCTGCTCTCTCTCCATCCCCGCACACTCTGCGCCTCTTGCTCACTGTGTACGCAGATGTGCTACCTCTATCCTCTTGTTCTCCCTCTTATCTCTCTTACTTCCCATCTAGGCATCATGTTTCCGCATGTACTATGCCCTGTAGAACACCAGTTCTATGTCTTCCACTTTCCTACCCTACTCGGTGAGTAAGCTTGCAGTGTATACTGTTTCTACACCGTCCCTAACTACGTTATTGTCTTGTTCTTTGTGCCCTACACTTCATTCACTGTTCATCTCGCACAGTGTTCTGTTGCTGTTCCGCGCATGGCCTAGACGCACTGCTGGTGCATGTCGCACAATTTATTCTCTGTGAGCTCGCTCTTCCTGATTTTCATCTTTCCCTCTTGTACTGAACTCTACCCCAGTATACTACCCCTGGAACCATGACCTCGTCTGGCTCCTTCTGTGCTCTGCTACATCGTCAGCCACAGTTCTGCTGCGGCTGGCACGTTTGCATCACAGTCGTGTTGTTCGTGTTGTTCGCGTTGTTCGAGATGTGCTTGTTCGAGTTGTTCAAGATCTTTTTACCCCTCGTCCTGCTGCGTCTTCACTTCCTCTTCATGACCACTCTTCCATGTCATTTCACCTCCTTGGTGGCGCCAGTAACACGCGCAAATTTAGCATGTTTCAGGTCTCTTCTCTCCGTCCATATCCTGTGTTGGCAGGAACTTTACAGGACTTGCAGGATGAAGAGTTCGTTGCTTTTGATTCTCTTACATTTGTTGCACCTTCAGCCTCTTCCTCTGCCGACCGTGTTGTTACACTCTCTGTGCCTATCCATGTACTCGTTCCTGAACTCAAGATAAACCATCTCAGACTTGTGTCCAAGGCTCACGAGCTGCGAACTGGCTGTGCCCTCAATAGACAAGCACTAGAGGACGCTTTATTGGCTCACCAGTGTACAAAGTCCTGTCCCTCTTACTCACTCTTCACGAGGCCTTTGCTTCGTCGTCCTGATCCACCTGTGCTGTCCACAGTTAACAATCCTGATTCTTTATCTATTCCAATCCTGTCTGCTCCGAATCTCACGTGCTTTCCTCCTAAGCCTGCAAGCGTTTCTGTGGCTGCTAAACTTGTGAGCGACTTCACGATTCAGTGCTCCGCAGATATGCTATCTGAGTCTGCTTGCTCTGTTTGTGGGCAGCTCACTCTAAAGCGTTCTCAGGAGGTTGTTCCTTGTGATTCCACGTTGTTCCGCATCCTGGAGATGCCAGGTGTTACGAGAGCTGTAAGTCATACATCTGCCCATCCCAGTACACTTTCTGGTCCAGTCTTATGCAACGCGGGACTCGCAACCACCACCTCTGGTCAAGTTGCATCTGTGTGCAGCGTTTGTATGAATGCCTTGAGAAAATATCGTCTCCCGAGGCTCGCCCTTGCTAATGGGCTTTGGTTGGGAGATGTGCCACCCCAGTTGTCTTTGCTCAACTTTGCAGAGAAGCTTGTAGTTGCAAGGTACAGGCACAATGTGTGTATAGTACAGGTTGATCGTTCTGGCTACAAGATGAATGGTAATGCTGTTGTATTCTCTCAGCCTGTGGTTAAATTCATGTCTGTACTACCACCACCTCGTGAAGACATGGAGGAGATTCTCGCTATCATGTTTACAGGTCCATCGAAGCCTACAATATCTGACTATAAGCGCACTCCTCTTCTCATCAGAAAAAATATGGTATGGGACGCACTACAATGGTTGAGGCTGAACCATCGAGATTATGCCGACGTACAGCTGTCGGAGCGTAATCTGCTCACCTACCCTACTGATTTGCCCCCTGTCGAGCCTTTTCACTTTGCTTCTGATGGGCAACCTGTGATGGAATCCTTGTCAGTTCACGACAATGGTTCAGAGAGAGGTACCAACTCCGGCATGTGTCCGTTCTCTGTGCATGGCATGACTGGAGACGAGCTGGACACACTTGAAAAGGATTCAATAATAATTAGAGCTCTTCGTCACTTACGGAATGGTGGCACCATTCTTGGCTATGGACGCAAAAAGGATCCTGTATCAATTTATGACAACCCTAACTTATATCCTGGTATGTTTCCCTGGCTTTTCCCCTATGGTTATGGTGGGTTTGAAAACAGTATGATGACCAAGAAGGTCGGGCGACGAGCTCATGCCTCTGCTCTGCTCATGTATCATGACAGGCGGTTTCAGACTGACGAGTACTTTATCTTTATTGTGTTCAATCAGCTTCAAATATCTGATTGCTCTCGAGGAGGGTATGTACTCACACAGCGCAAAAACTTCACTGATGTATCGGAAAAAATCCTAGACATTGATGTTCCAACTCTAGATCGTATTATAGAACGTGGAAAGCAAGACGGATTTGTGAAACCTGATGGTTCTGACTCTGAGCGCAAGTGCTTTGACCTCCTCACCTATATAGACCATGTTTCTGGTCATGTTTCTGCCTCGCAGGCGCAGAAGAAGTATCAACGTAACGAGCTGAAATCCATGATATATGAGTATGGTATGCCAGCTCTCTTTGTAACATTTGCTAACGCACCTGCGAAGAGTCCACTTGTCATGTACCTTTGTGGAGTGCCGATAGATCTTGACAGTTATTGGGAACAGATGCCTGGTTCCGACATAAGGAATAAGCTCATGGCATCTAATCCTGTCGCGTGCGCTCGTTTCTTCCATCACATGGTGAAGTTATTTATCACCGTAGTCCTTAAATTCGACTCTGATGCAGAAACTGGTCTGTTTGGAAAGACTGAAGCTTACTATGGTACTGTCGAATCTCAAGGCCGTCTTGCCCTACATCTTCACATGCTCATATGGATCTGTGGAAATTTTTCCGCACAGGAACTTCGAGATAAGGTGTTGCAGAATGAAGATAGCTTCCGTGAAGAGCTCATAGCCTGGTTAGAGAGCTGCCAAAAGGGTGAATTCTCTACTGGCACATGTCAGCAGGTAGGGGAACGTCTCAAAACCCAGTATACCTCCACATCTAGTACTGCTTCTGATATTGCGAACTGGGATGCACAGAATAGTGAGGAGTGTGAGCAAGGTAAACTGCATGCAACTCTGAGACTTGCCAAGCCCCCACCTCAGTTGCATACTGAAGCTGAGCGAAGCCTATGGTACATGGAAATGTTAGAAGAAGCAGATGAGATTGTATATCGTTCTAACCTTCACACAAAGCGACACGATCGAGGTTGTAGACGAACAGATGGACAATGTAGAGCACGGTTTCCGCGTGACCTGCATCCATACACGTCTTTTGACGAAGTGTCTGGGGCTGTTATACTAAAGAAGCATGAGCCATGGATAAACACCTACAATCCAGTTTTGTCCTACCTCATGCGTTGCAATACAGATGTAACTTGTTTGCTATCTGGCACTATGGTTAAAGCGATTGTGGCCTATGTGACAGACTACATTACCAAAATGTCTTTGAAGACGCACACCATCTTTGAGGTAGTGCGCTTAGTTCTTCAGCGTGAGGACAAAGCTATAGAAGTTGCACATCAAGCGGGATCAACGAGGGCACCTATGACTGCCCGTGGTCTAATATCCCGTGTTGTGAACAGTCTGACTGCAAAGCAGGAGATAGGAGGACCAATGGTCGCACATTACCTGCTAGGTAATCCTGATCATTATACAAATCGAGAGTTTAAGGTCTTCTTCTGGAAGCCATATGTATCAGAGGTTGAGGAGGCTTGGCAAGCTGAAGTAAACACACATCCAACTACGAGTTCAAATCCTACATGTACATCTCAGCAATCTGATCGCTACATAGAGAAAGTTGTACTTACCAGACAGCGCAGCGGTATAACAGCCAAACGGAAGATTGATGACTACATATACAGGCCGAATGAGCTAAGTCTTATGTCTCTGGAGGAGTACCTACGTTCCACCACTGTACGTCGTGCCCCTCGTACTAGCAAACAAGAAAGACGTACAGCCATTACTGATGACTCTGAATATGATGCTGTACCTGATACCACTCATGACATGTCAGATGTGGATGATCTCGATACAGAAGAGTCTACTTACTACCGTTTCCGTGATGGACATCCGCAGGCTGATACACATGTTGTACAGAGACTTGCTCCTGTACGGTACCCTGTTCTTAACTATGTTGGCGGTATATTACCCAGGAAAGATCGTGGAGATTCTGAGGAGTACTATCGCACTATGCTCACTTTGTTCAGTCCCAATGGGTGGAGATCAGGCACTGATCTTAAATCTGTGGGCGAGACTTGGGCACAAGCCTTTGAACGAACAATGTTCAATGAGCGACATTCTAAAGTTATGAAAAATATGAACTTGCTGTATGAATGTAAGGATGCAGCCCATGAGTTTGCGCGTGGACAAGCTACTTCATCTCGCGGCTCTGACATGCTTGAATCTTTGGTCGGTGCTGAAGCGGCGAAGTGCTTAAAGGAAGATATTCTCGCAGGAAATACAACAGAGGAGCTTACAGAAGAAGATGTTTTACTGATGCTAGAGGCTGATTCTTCTGCTGAGTGCAGCAAAACTTTAGCACAACAGCTGGAAATGGAGCGTTATCGTACCGAACTTCAGTCTATGGACGCAGATGGCAGAACTTTGTTTGGTGTTGAAAGTGTAGCACATCCAGTTCCTGTTCCGTTTCAAAGTACCTATGACGGTGAGTATTGGAGAGAGCATTTAAAACGCAGCAGAGATATTGTTCTACAAGAGAACAGAGATAAGCTAGCTGGTGTGTCAGCGACATCTTGCTCATCTCAGTCTAATAGACCGTCTGTGAAGAAGCGTACACAAACTGTTAACAGTAAGACGTACGCTGAAGATACCGTTCGAGAACTTGCATTAGACGAACTACAAGATCGCACTGAGCAAAGCTGCGCAGTGACTGCTTCTTTGAGTACGGTATCCGACATGAATAATGATGCCCTGCGCTTGCTAGCATCTAGTGACCCACAGTTTCTAATCAACACCGTCAGCACCAAGTTCACGTTGAATGACGAGCAAAAACGTGCATTCCGCATTGCAGCCATGCATGCAGCAGATGAAAACTCAAAGCCACTGAGAATGATTCTTGCTGGCCATGCTGGTACGGGGAAATCTCAGGTTATCAAGGCATTACTGTATTTCTTTGAGAAGCGACGTGAATCTCACCGTATACTTGTAGTTGCCCCCACTGGAAGTGCTGCTGCTAACGTAGGTGGCTCAACGTATCATTCTGTTTTAGGCATTAATGGTCGCAGTTTAAAGGCAAGCAAAAGCACACTCACCGGTGTATACAATCGAACTAAGGACGTTAAGGTTATCATCTTGGACGAGTTCTCGATGTTAGGCTGCACCGATAACTACACCATCTGTGAAAGACTCAGTGTAGCATTCAACCTTCCCCTCGATGCGTACGCAGGCAAGCACATCATCATGGCAGGAGACTTTGCGCAGCTTCCACCTCCTGGTAAAGGTAAGTATGCCTTGTACTCAAGTAAGATTGGCTTACGCACCTCAGCAGGCAAGTTATCCACACAGAAGGCAAGCATCGGCAGAGCGCTGTGGCACTCGTTTACAACTGTAGTGATCTTGCGCGTAAGCATGAGACAGCGAGGGGAGTCAGCAGAAGATATAAAATTTCGTACTGCACTGTCCAATATGAGATACGCCGCTTGTACACCTGAAGATGTGCAGCTTCTAAAGAGTAGGGTTGTCGGGAACAGCCCGATGGCTGCTCATATTGGAGATCCTAGATTTCGAAACATCTCGATTATTACGGCATTTAATCGACACAGAGACGTCATCAATGAGGTATCATGTGTGCGATTTGCAGCAGAAACTGGAGCAGAACTACATACCTTTCTCTCGCACGATCAGTGGGCTGATAATAAACAACATGACTCTCTCCGTGACGAGCTGCGGTCGCTTCGTACAACATTGGATCCTAAACGAACCAGTAACTCTGTTACCGCAAGCTTTCAGAGATTGTTATGGGACTTACCGCCGAAGGATGCTTCACATACTGCTGGTAAACTAACTCTCTGCATGCATATGCCGGTTCTGTTAAAAACCAACGAGGCGACAGAGCTATGTGCGACAAATGGTGCAGAGGGCATCGTTGTTGGTTGGGATGTTCGCCGTGTGACAGAAGATGGTTCATATCTGAGTACTGTGTTCGTGAGGTTGACCGCTTCGCCTAGGCCAGTGCAATTGGAAGGCTTACCTCCCAATGTTATTCCTATTGCAACTGTCCGTGAACGCATTCAATGTACCCTGCCGAACGGTCTGGATGTTCATATCTGGCGAGAGCAGGTGCCTTTGCTGCCAAATTTTGCCATGACAGACTATGCATCTCAAGGAAGAACACGTCCATTCAATCCTGTAGATTTGAGAGGTAGTAGAACGCACCTTTCGATGTACACGGCCCTCTCCCGTAGCTCCACTTTGGATGGTACTCTCATTCTATATGACTTTGACGAGCGCAAGATTACCTGTGGTGCCAGCGAAGAGCTCAAGCGTGAGTTCCGTCAGCTAGAAGTACTTGACGACGTTACCCGGCTACGAGAAATGGGGCAACTGCCTTTTGACCTTGCAGACCTTCCTAGATCGCAGGTAATAGCTCTGTACCAGGAGTGGAGAGGAGCCTCTTACGTACATTCATTAGTGCACAAAGCTCTCGATTGGTCTGCTGATCCATGCAATGCATTAAACCCACTTTACACTCGACGTGGCACAGATACAAGTGAGCAGGTATGGCGCTTGGCAGAAGCTGCTGGTGGTGGACGAAAGCGCAAGGTATCAGCGTTAAGTGAGATTGAAGCTGTTTCTCAGAACATACCTCGAACATCTCATGTTGCTCTCAAGCAGCCTTCTGCTGTAGTCGTGGATGTTGCGCAACGTCCTCGGACGCCGCCATCGAGCGCCCTGAGCACCTCATCAGTATTGACGCCGCCAGTTGGATCTCGCTGGGACGCCGAAAACTGGAGTTGCGCATACGACGCTTTGTTCTCAGTTCTCTTCAACGCGTTCACTGAAGAATCTCGGTCTTCTGGTACCCATGTCCTGGAACAAATTCACTCCCAGCTAGCCAATCGGTTAGTGCTTGAAGCTCTCTACGGTGGCTTTACACGCGTTGTGAACGACTGCACTCAAACTCTCGAAACTGTCCGTGACAACGTGCGTGGTATCTTGTATACATTGTCGATGCAGTCCTTTCCAACTGGAAGATCCTTCACTGACTTAGATGCGCTTTGCAGAGTTGTTTTCGCGCTGAATACTCCTATGCTGTCTCGCGTATCGACTTGCCGATTTTGCGACCTCCTCTCTTCAGACACGGCATCTGTGCAAGCTCAGCATCAAAGCTGTGTAATAGTGGCCACCTCTCTTCTGTGGAACAACAGTTCTGACTTGCCTACTCTCGTAGGAACTCAGAACATCCTGTCTACCTTCTCCGTTCCGATCAACAACACGGATTGCCGACGATGCAGGTCTATAGGTACAGTCTTCACCACCTCTCGCATTTATAACCCCCCTCCTCCATTCTTGGTATTCGAGATCCACTTGGATGACGTCGCTATGCCCCAGGTCTTCATTGATCAATGCCTCTCTTTGTTCGCAGACACTCAGACATTTGCGTATGACCTGTTCGGTGTCATATATCTAGCTAACAACCACTTCACCTCTAGATATGTGGACATGCACCAGCGTGTTTGGTACTACGATGGTCTATCGCAACAAAGGCACTACACCTACGAAGAACACATTCAGCATGTTCGCCTCGCCAATACACCTCAAGGTGCTCGAGCATGTGCGATACTTTATAAATTATCACACCGGACTACTGCTACTACACTCTAACACACAGATGATACGTAACCGTCTATCCTTCAACCATGGACGGGTCATCCTGGTCGAACTCAAAGGTATCTCCAGGAGACGTCTGAGCCGCCTGTTTGATGACCGCCGCCTCACGCTGAGGAAGCAGCTGAATCACCCGACGAAGACGCATTCCAACTGTTACATGGAACCTCCCTTCCTTCATGTACGTCGTGATATCTATATTAGCCGCCACCTCAACGAAATCACCCTGCCGAAAGCGTTTGAAGTCGCAGCGCCGAACGGCCTTCTCGAATTGAAAGCCTAGCTGCAGCCTCTCGGTGATGCGCCACATGGAATCGACCTTGTCAGCCCAGCGCTCTGGGTCTTCGAGTACCGAAAGCTTGACCTTCGGAGCTGTGAGTACGGGCGATACCTGAAACTTGATCAGTACACCTTAAGTTGACGTATACAACCCCAGCTTACCTTGGTGAACACCCTCTTCTCGAAGCGCAGCTGGCTACCACTGTCTGCTGGACAGTCCCTGTTGAAGTGCTCAAGAACTAGGGCCTTGAGTCGTGTCAAACCATTGCACTGGGACGCAAAGGCAGGGTGACCATCGACTCCACACAACTGCACCATTTGAACAGCGCGTTGAGGTTGGTCTCGCCTGCCGCTCAAGTATCAATGACCGTGAATCTCGTATATTGCTTGTTTGCTCACCCGTTCCAGTTCCCGAAGGGACCTAGTCTTGCCTCCTCGATGAAGCCTTGAAATCTTAGCTCCACTTCACGCCTCATACTTTCGTTGGATACGTTCGGTGTCCGATAGAAGACAACTGATCGGCGACTTGGATCAGACGGACTGGCCCTCTTGCCAATATAACACCAGTCTTCTAAGGCATCGACAGTAGATGGTACTATATCCTGAGGCTTGAGAGTGGACTGAGGCTGGTCTCCTCGAGCGAGCACAGGTAGGCCCTTAGGCCAACTATCTCGGACGAGAGCGGTACCATCTGAAGAGCATCACATGTGAGCCCACATCATTCTAAGCGCAGAGTATTGGCCCTGACCTTCCAACATAAAGAGAGACATGATAGCAAGTAGGCGGTGTTTCGGGGGAAAGACGTGAACGTTCACAAACGCTGTCTTCGCTGCGCCCGTCCGAACCCAAATAAACTCTGGATTATATAAGCAGATTTCCTGCTTTGTCTCTCCGGTGAGCGGAGTCCCTCTTCATATGAACGATCGACGGGAGCGGTCACATTTGTAAGGCACCGCATTTCCACCTGCTCCACCGCATTGAAGAATGCCGGGGGCTCGTTTCAGACTCTGCCCAGCAAATCTCACGTAAGTTTTTTTTTCCCTTGCAAATTTCGCGTATTTAACCCTTCAGGTTTGCGACCCTCCGGTTGCAGCCTCCACTCTTGTCTCTATCATGGCACCAGCCACTCCAACGAAAACTGCCAATAAGCGTCGTGCTGACGGTGACTCTGCCACTGTGGGCAGCCCACCCAAGAAGACAAGGTGAGTGGTAATATTTCGATCATGCTACCTGCTCCCTGGCTCATACGTTCGCTTGTAAGGTCTCAAGACCAGAATGAGGCGCAGACTACTGAGTTAGCCCACGCTAACTCAACGCAGGAGACCGAAAGTGATCTCAGTGTTCCTGGAACCGTGGTACGTCTCACACTCTGACATTCATGTCTTCTCGCCGATGTTTGCTCATCTCTCGCATAGACAGATGCCGCGACCTTAGAGAACACCGCCATCCAACATGCGCAGCCAACCGTCAGTCACGCCGCTCGCCCCCATCCCCTGCCTGTTGTCAGCGAGACACTTGTCGAGCAGCGACTCCCCCTTCAAGCCCTCACGCTTGGTGCGCAAGTTTCAACTGAGGTATAGTCATGTTCAAGCTGCTTGCTGTCTTCAGTATATGCTTACAAAAGTTGCTTCGGATAGGCTGCTGCTGTCATACCCACTTATCAAACTGTAGGCATCGCAGATCGGTCGTACTTCTCAGAGTACTATGTCACGCGCTTCAATAAGCTCCTCACGTACGCCAACTCTGCTTGCTATGCCGTACAGCGTCTCCCTGCTTCTCTTGACTGGGGTCGTCCCGGTGCCGGAGCAGACAACAAAAGTGCCTACATGTGTGAGGTGGGCGGCACTAGAGAAGTCACCGTCTGGATCCTCGGCGAGTGGATCAGTGCGACTCGAAGGAACAAGAAGACGGGCACAATCTCGAAGCAGCTTAGTGCTGGGGTGAAGCCGTTGCTTGCCACTGACACAGCCTGGTGCGCCGACTTCCTAAGCAAGAAATCGATGCCCCCTCTTCGTACGTTCCATGTGTTTCTGCCAGTATCCTAGGCTTGACAAGTTTCAATAGCTCTGTCGCAGAACTACGCCGACGTCGGGGTGTGGGCAAGGTGCTGGTTACAGCTTAAGGACGTTCCAGCTTACGACGTACGTCGACAGACCATCGTCGTCATTATATTTACTGAATATTTACTCCTCTAGCACGAATCAGTAAACACATTCCGCGAGTGCTATGACGCTCGGAACGGTCTCAAGCGCGGCGGAAACCACGAGTCTATCAGTGTCTCTGACATAGCCCAGAACGATGTAGTTCTGCTAGAGGCCAGGCTGCACCGCTGGCCGACTGGGTCAGCAAAGAGCAAGACTACTTGGACTACGTGGATGTCACAGCTTGAGCTCCGTAAGGTGTACCTCATCTGTGCAGTTCAACCCCTCCTTCAGGGTGACGCAGGCCCTGCAGATCAGGAGGAGATCTAGGACTACTGCTACTCTGCCTGTCGGTGTGGATCGTTATATACCGTCCTCATGTCATGGTTTCCTCCTCCCTGACATGTACTATATACACCACACAATGCACGTTCTGTCTGCAGCATGGGCCCAGTGTGAACTCACCAAATTCTGGCTCGCTCGCGGATGAAAAAAGCCTAGACGAAAATTTCCCCCCTCGAATGAAAATTTTCGCTTGTTCATCTATAAAAAGTCCATTTGAATATAAGACAAGACTCCTTCACTTCGTCTTCACGTCTCTATCACTTTCTAAACCGATGGGTGACCATTTTCCTAGCGAACTGACAGATCTCATCATAGACGAACTCGCCGAAGATCCAACCTCTCTACAGCGCTGCTCTCTCGTGGCGAAGAAATTTGTCCATCGCAGTAGGACCCATCTATTCAGCACCATCAGTATTCGTGGCTATCGATCTACAGAAGACGTCACCCTGGCCGTATCAGCCTTTATCAAGAACTGCGCTCACATACTGCATCTCATCAAGCGTCTCGTCTTGCTGGGTGTCCCCTACGACCCAGAATGGTGGACGCCCTGCAAGCTCGACATGTGCACAATCCAAGAGTGCCTCTGCAAGATGACACAGCTGGATGAGCTCGTGCTCACTGGTATTTTTTGGTCAGATTGCATGCACCCTGGCGGCTGTGCAAACGAGAGCGTACCAAGGCCCTTCAAACTTCTCTCTCTATCAAACGTACGAGCGTACACAGGCAGCCCTGCACCACTGTCCTTGTTGCGGGTTTCTTCGAACATAGACACCCTCGTGTTGTCAGACGTTCAGTGGTTCCCACACCGCGACATCCACTTCGACAGGCTGCTCACCATGCCCACCAGCCACTCCATGCAGGCGGTGCTCGTACGCTTCCCTACTACTCGGGAAGGAATGGATAGCAATATGCCGTTCGCACCTTCGCTCTCTCGCTTGGCGTTACACAACGTGGCACCTGAGCACGACAAGCAGATAAGCGACTATCTGTCTGGTGCACAACACTCCCTTACCTCGTTGGATTTGCTCCTCGCAAGACCGTATGAAAGTATGTCCCATTGTTCCATCTACAAAGGCACAGTTTTGACTGCGCCAATCAGGCTACAACGTGCAAGGAGACATTGTACCACGGACCTTAACAGTGCTCCGCTCATGCAATGCTCTTGTGAGCCTTCGCGTAGGCCTCGTCATGCCTCATGCGTTTGATGGGCCCGAAATGGACCTGCAGCGTGCACTTGTCAAAATACTGGCAGCCGCATCGAAGACTGTACAAGACGTAACACTCACTTTCCTATGCCACGATGATGGAATACTAGACTTCGACGAATACCTAACACACCGGGTTAGCTGGAGCAAGATGCAGGACGAGCTGCTCAAGATGGGGAACCTGCGACGAGTCGAGGTGCACATAGGCACTGACAGTCCTATGTTCTGCTGCTTCCTCCCAGGCTGTGTTCTATCCCACGTGGAGCAGAATCTAGAAGACGTCAGAGCTACAGGTCAGCTCTTCGTTACTTATAATGTGTCTAGCCCTCTCACCTGTGAGATACTCTGCAGTGCATTGTTGTCGACGTAACAGCACGCTGCTTCAACTCCCTGTGAACACGTTACACGCTTTACCTGGTACTTGACGGCTTGGACCATCTTCAACACTTCTATTGTATATACGCTGTCGATAGTCTCAATGGCTACTCGCGAGAGAGAGAAGTACTTCGCTGCTCACGGCGAACATGCCACCCGAGGTGACCCCAGACTCTGAGGTGGTGGAAGCGCCCGACAACATCCATTTAAAGATTAGAATTGTTGGGGATTATTGTGTCTAGAAATGGCATAAACGGACTGTTGGACCAATAGGCCACCCCAGGAAATACTCCATATGGCTGAGAAGTGAGCATAAAACGACTCCCGAGCCTAGACTGACGACACCACACCACCGGCACATTAGCGCCTGCCGTTCCCGGTTAGAAGACTCACAAAAGTTTCAAGTCTGTACTGTACTTACTACACTTTCTTGCGAATACTCATAAACCGGGAATCGGTCAGCGCGCGAAGCGAACTGCGCACAAGTTGAACTGTTCGTGGTAAGAGCAGCCCTAAGACGCCAGAGCTCTGGCCCGACAATCGCGCACACGCCTGCCGTTTTCGACAGTCCGTTTGTATAGTCTATGTCCTTGCGGCAAGTATCTTCCATTGCAATGGGTTCTTTGCTAAGCCCGAATGATGCACAGGATCTGCAAGTGGCCGTCATGGCCATATAAGAGTCCTCAGGTGCTCAAAGAGGGTACACACGTTCCTTTGCCTCGACTCGTCGGTCGTAAACGACCGCGCTGCTGAGTATTATGGACGCGCTTGACCCGCGGATAGCAATTCCCGTCGCAAGCTTGGTGAGTCTACTGGAGTGCTCCCTCGTGAACTCGTCCTCACCATGCAAGTCTAGATCGTATACTTCATCTACAAGAAGTACGAACCTAGCAGCCCTCGTTCAGCGTTCTTCCTCCTCCTCGCCCTGCCAGGCGTCCTGGCCGTGGCTCTTCGAGTCTGCGAGCGGTTCAACTCTTACGCAACTGCGGTGCCGACCGTGTATCTCGCGTACTGGTCTTTGCTCTCCACTTTCGTTGTTGCTTACCGGATATCGCCTTTCCATCCTCTGGCTCGCTACCCTGGGCCTCTGCTTTGCAAGATTTCGAAGGGCTGGCTTGCGTATGTCGCTGGTAAAGGGGGTAAAGCGCACCTGTACGTCCAGGACTTGCACATGCGCTATGGAGAAGTAGTCAGGATAGGTATGTAAAAATAACAGCGTCCATGGCTCGTCTTACCATCGCATTGCAGGCCCGAATGAATTGTCCATCACACACCAGGACTTCACCCGTGTCGTACTCGGGGCGAAGGGTCTTCCCCGAGGGCCATGTGCGTACCAGGCGTATTCCATGAGTTCTGCTGCTAACGCTCGCGCAGATTATGACAGCCGCCAACACGAAGCCGGCATGAGTCTCGACGGCATGCGCGACCAGGCTCTTCACGCTATCCGCCGGCGGCCATGGGCGAGAGGCATGAACACTGCAGCCATGAAATACTATGAGGAACTCATCCGTAACACGCTCTCCGATCTCATTGCTGGTCTGAAGCAGAGGACGAACAGACCTGTCGACATTTCGGAGTGGACGAATTACTTCGGCTTCGATTTCATGGGCCAGATGGCGTACGGCTCAATTGCTTGCATTTGATCTCACGAGTCTGACGCTCCACTTAGATTCACTCGTGACTATGGCATGTTAAAGAACGGGTATGACAAGGAAGGCCTCCTGGATCTCATAGAACATGCTATGCAGTAAGTGAATCATATTCTATTCTTGAAAGAAGCGTGCGCACTGATGATTAACCAGGGATTCGGCCTGGATTTCCCATATCACCTGGTCCATACCATTCCTTCGGTACGTTCCCGGAGCGAGCAAGTACTGGGACCAGATGAAGGCTGTGGGCGAACGGGCCGTAGCAGACAGGGTCGCGCTCGGCTCTAACCACCGCGATCTGTTCCATTACCTCATGGACGAGGATGGACACGAAGCAGTGAGGCCCACGAAGGCGTTGGTCGCTGTCGACGGACAGCTTGCAATCATTGCTGGAGGAGACACGACCGCGACTACCCTCAGTCACATCGTCTACTTCCTGCTCCGGTACCCCATTTACCTCGACCGTCTTCGCAAGGAGATAGACGAGACGTTCCCGGACGGCGCAGATTCTACACTCGACTTCACGAAGCAGACAAACATGCCGTTCCTGAACGCTTGCATGTGAGTCTGCCGCACATCGTGCAGAAGATTTGCTGACGGAAGAGCGTTGCTAGAAACGAAGCGCTCAGATTGTACCCGCCTGTCCTTGCTGGTCTTCAAAGGCGGGTAGAACCCGGGACTGGAGGGAAGATGATTGGGCCTTAGTGAGTCTGCCACCTGCGAGAACAGCCATAGAGATGCTCATTGTGCCCACGTGTAGTTTTGTCCCTGAGGAAACTCAGGTGTCGCTGTTCGCATACTCCATACATCGCGACCCGCAGCATTTCTCACCGCTTACGAACACGTTCTGGCCCGACCGGTGGCTCTCCCAAGAGAAGTATACGTTGCCGTCGGGGGATGTCATCTCTGCCGATGAGGTGGTGACGAACCGCGATGTGTTCATTCCGTTCTCGCAGGGTCCGATGGTCTGTGCCGGCAAGAACGTCGCCCTGACAGAGATGCGCTCCGTTATGTGCGCGCTTTTGCAGCACTTCGACCTCAAGATTGCGGACCAGTCTTTCCTCGATAGCTGGGAGGACAAGATCGAGGAAACATTCACGACAAAGAGGGGTACCCTGCCGGTGATCCTCAGCCTGCGTGCGTGAGTCGTTCTTCCGCGCCTGGCATATCGTGCCGTCTCGGCCTTAGAGTTGTGTAGCGTGTACCGGCCCTGGTGCTAGAGTAGCAGGTCATTAGTCATATATACAAGAACCTTGACTGAGTGCCGTGGCGTGATATGTCGAAATGGCTGAAACGTCTCGACCAGCTTTGGGGGGAAATTCCCTCCAAAATACACGATATACTCTGGGGACTCCACACTGCACTGATTGTCCCACCCTCTCACCTTCGCACTCTCACCACCCTGCCTTGATTCTATCCCGTCGCTCTGCGTCGGCTCTGGTAAACGCTATATATCTCCGTCTCGCCTTCCACGTCAGCTTCGCCTCCTCTTCCGGCATCTGGGATTGTTCCTGAGTATCTTGGTAACCGAACATGATCCCCCGACGGGCTCCAGTGCATCTCTCCTCCTCCCGAGCCTCTCTTCAGACAACCTGGTCTGCGAGATCTCGCCCGCCATCAAATACCCGACGTCCGACCGCGTCTCGTCGGGGATTCTATACTGCATCTGTACCTACTACGTGTACCGTCCCCAAACTCTGCTCAATCCTGAGCTTACCTGCCTTGACCACGACGCACATGTCTGCGCTGACTCGCCGCTCGCACTCTACCCAGTCCAAGGGTAAGGAACCCGCGAAGACACCACCACATGACGAGCATGAGCACGAACGTGAACACGACCATGACCACGGACATAGCCACGAGGCCCCAGACCACGCGCACTCGCACTCTCACTCGCACGGCGTGTTCTCTCTCGGGCACTCGCACTCGCACGGCGACACTGTAGGGCACGGTGATGCAGAGAAAGTGGTCGCGGTTCTGCAGGGTGCAGGTGCGCTCTTTTCGGTTTCGCCATGTCGGACTACCCGTACGACTTACGCGCACCAGGCGACGCAGGCAGCAGGATCACGCTTATTGGCCTCGCCTCGAATGTGGTCTTGACTATCTCGAAGGGTGCGGCGGGGTGGTTCATGAACTCGGCGTCGCTGCTTGCGGACGCGGGACACACTGCAGGAGGTGCGTTGCCCCATCGCTCGTCCTGCGAGCCGCATGCTGACCAGCAGATATCCAAGCAAGACCTGATTGGAGACCTCATTACGCTTTTCTGTTGGAAGCTGTCGCGTAAACCGCCTTCAGAAACGTATCCGCACGGCTATGCCAAGTTCGAGGTGCTGGGTACCGCCGCGGTCTCGGTGCTGCTCACCGGCGGTGCCATCGGTCTCGGCCTGCACTCCTTCACCATGCTCATGGAATCTATCGCGCAGTCGGCGGCAACAATGCCTGCAGGACCTCTGCAAGAGGTTCTTGTCAACGTGTCCCACATCGCCCATGCAGTGCCGTCTGTCGCGTCTGAGCATTCACATGCACACGCTTTGGACCCCAATGCTGCGTGGTTCGCCGCTATTGGTGTTATCTGGAAAGAGTGGCTGTACCGGGCAACAAAGAAGGTTGCGGACAACGAGCGCAGCCCGGTCCTCTTCGCCAACGCGTTGCACCACCGGAGCGACATGTATGGCAGCCTCGTGGCACTCGTTGCTATCCTCGGCACCTGGTACTGGCCGAGTCTACCTCTCGATCAGCTTGGGGGTGAGTAGCATTTAGCCTTTTGCTGTGTGCGGGGTAGCTCACGGCGCGCGTGTAGGCATCCTGGTCTCCTGGCTGATTCTCCAGCAGGGGTGGGGCATCACCATGACTTCCTTCCGACAGCTGACTGACCACGGCGTGAGCCCATCGACGCGGAGCTCTCTTATCCGCGCGCTCGACCCCCTCCTTGTGCGCCCGCACTCGGCCTCGGATACCCTGTCCCGCCAGGCTCCCACGGCCGAGCAGATTCTGGGAATCAAGGACCTCCGCGCGACGCGCGCTGGCGCCCAGATGTTTGTGGACTTGACTGCGAGGGTGCCAAGTACGCTCAGCGTGGCGGACGCAAGCACGCTGGAGGGCAAGATCGCGCGGACCCTGAAGGACGCGAAAAAGGAAATCACCGAGGTGCGGGTTAGGTTCGAACCCGACGACAAGGAGTAGAGAGGTGTGGCGTCCTTGCATCCATGGTCCGTGGAATGGAGACAACAATACCCATGTCCTGTATCGGTGTAATTTTGGAGGATGGATGTAAGCTAGAATGTTATTGATTACATGGGACCAAGTGTGCGCGCACACTGCGCCGGGTTGCGGAGGACTGCGGTATACTGGCAGTCCGTGTAGGCCGTTGCGAATAGCAAGGTGCGCGTGCAAAGAAAGGTGAGTCGCCATAGCTTCCGCGGAGCTTTGCTGTGCTGAATTCTTGGACAGGACAACCCGCCATCAACACGGAGATACGCAGGCTAACGTCGGTGAGAGTAACTGAATCCGGCATACGTCGGGCTGAGTGGACAGGAGTAGGTCTAGAACGGTGAGCTGTGTGTATTCTTGTTCACATGCGTCAGTCCACACAGCTCTTGGTGGCCGATATCCCTTGCCCACCTATTCTTATGTCCGACCATACATCGGCTATGCCTTGTTTGACGTGATTTCACTGCGGCTTGAAAACCGAGGTCTTGCCAAAAGACGTGTGTCCTAACCTTCCCCTCGTCACTACAATCTAACGGCTGGACCTCAGGATCGTCAGGGTGGTTTGTCATGTTTGTAGGTTTCCCCCGCGCAGATCTATAAGACCGCCGCTCGTCCTAGCCCTCGCTCACCGCCAACCTCTCCCCCACCCCCATAGGGCCGTCGCTGACTCTCCCTTGACGAGTGTCAACGAAAACCCACACTCTGCCGGCATGGCACCCATCAAGCTCACCGGCCGCATCCACGGCGCAAGCCTCGTCGACCCTGCCTTGCACTCACCAGAGATCGAGGAACTCCTCAAGACGGAGGTGTCTCGTACCTTCGTCGGTGTGTCGGCACGCTCTCCCGCATCCCTGTACACGCGACTGACCTCATGCGATGCCTATTTTGTAGAATACATCGTCGAGCGGGTGATCGACGTCGTCGATTATGCACTTGGTCGCCCCTCAAGCTCCGCACGGGGCCGTTCCCAGGTCTCTCCAGACTCGCGCCGTGCCGTGCACGCCGAGTTTGCGGCGTTCGCGAAGAGCGTCATCGAGCGTGCGGGCGTACAGCTGCCCGTCCTGCTCGGCACGCTCGTGTACCTGGACCGTGCGAGGCCGCACCTGCAGCTCTCCCTTGAAGAGTGGGCGTGCGAGCGTGTCTTCCTCGGAGCGCTCATCTGCGCAAACAAGGTGCGCAGCGTCCGCTTATAGCCCGTCGCGCGGTGCACTGAGCGCAGACCGAAATATCGACAGTACCTCAACGACTCCACGCTCAAGAACGTGCACTGGTCGCTCTGCACCGGCCTGTTCAACAAGCGCGACGTGGGCCGCATCGAGCGCGAATTCCTCGACGTGCTCGACTTCGAGCTCGCCGTGACCGAGGAGGACGTCCTCGCGCACTACGAGCCGATCATGCTCCTGCGGCGCCCGCAGCCGACACGGCTGCGCATCCCCACGCGCGCGGCGTCCGTCGCACGGCCGGCGCTCACCCGGCGCGACTCTGGCTCGACGGACTCGTCGATGGACGACGACTCGCCCGGGTCGACGGACTCGGGCTCGCTCCCGCCGACGCCGAGCGACGATGTCTCCCAGGACACGACCGTGTACGTCCGCTCGCTCTCGAAACACTCGCCCGAGACAGACGACGGCGACAGCGTCCGCCGCACGCGCCTCGGCTCCGCGTCCTCGTCCAAGGAGTCCGTCCAGAAGGCCAAGGCCGAGTCCGGGCACCACCCGCGCCTGTCCTCTGCGTTCAACCTCCTGCGCAATCTCCACAAGCCCAGCTTCCACCACTCACATTCGTCCTCGGCCTGAAATTGGCACTGCACTCACCGCTCTTGCATCATCTGTTATCATGCTGTCTTTCCCTCCAAAATCCGCTTGCCGGTGTCGTTTATTTATTCGCAGGAGCTTATGTCTTCACTTTACGACCCTTTCATGACCTATGACGCCCTCTCTCTGTACTTCTTTTGGGGATTTTCTTTGACGACTTTAATCATGCGCTGTGTAGAAGGGCACTAATTATGCTTGTCCTCACTCAATTCTCATCGCATCTTGGCATGTTTTCGCATCGTAGACACACTTGTACCATTTACCTGCAATGGAGGGAGAAGAATGCATTATAGCTTGTACATACCATTCAGTGACGTCGAGCGATGCAGCATCTCTATGGGCCCAGCAGCCCTGTCCGAGATAGAGTTTCCGAGAAAGGCAGGACAGACAATACAGAACCATCCATCGGCCCTGGGTATAGCGTGCAGAAATCCGATACGCCGAGTAACCACTACATAGGGTCTATGCCAAATAGCTGCCGAAGCTTCTCAAACGTGAGGAAGCTCACGATGGTGTGCGTCCCCAGCTGCAGACGTATCTTATGGTCAGCCCGGAGTGGCAGAAAAACGGAATAGACCACGCACTCGACCCCAACACATGCTGAAGCCCTTGTAAAACGCCATTGGACCCTCGTTCACGAGGATCGTCTTGACACAGTGCATCACGCCATGAAGCTGTCTGTTCTTATCCGTCATAAGCCGCACTTTTACGACGTCTGCCGAAATTCAACAACATTGAGTTCTTCAGTTGATACAGCAGTTATAAGAAGTCTGCGACGTACCGACAGGGTTTGAGGTGATAGAGCAGAACAGCCTGCAGACATCCGTAAGCATCTCACAAGACCTGTTTGCAGAGGGAGCTCACCCAGCAAACAGACTAGCAGTCAAGTGCAGTGGCATTCCTTCTTGCATGATACCATGGCCCTTCAGGACTTGTTTAATTTGGTCGTAGGAGCACACTTGCGAGATCGTCAAGACGACCCCACGAACGGTCGTAGCTTCAACGCCTCGCCAGAGCGCGCGGAAGCCGCCGAGCAGCGGGAACCCCTTCGCGGCCGGCGAGTTCATGCCCTCGCGGAACACGGTCGCAAATGCATGGCGCGTGTTGCGGTACGGGCTACCGTTGGGATAGTGCGCCTGCATGCGGACTGCATCCCAGTCAGTGCCACTTGAGCGGAACGCCCCAGACCGCCGCACGCACCCTTAATCACATCAGCAGGGTTCGCCAGGGCGCTGTAATGCAGTGAGTTCGAGGCCGCGTCCATCCCTCCCGGAGCGGCACTTACGCGCCGATGGAAGCTGAGCAGGTCGCAGCTAGCACTTTCAGGGTGATGCCCTCCCGCGTAAGTGCGCCTTTGGAGGCCGCATGCAGCCTACGTTTGGCCGTGAGCCAGCGCCCGCACCCTGACAGTAGAGAGTACGGACTTATCCTTGAAGAGTTCGTACGCTCCAAGCCGAAGCCCGGAATAGACGATTTCTCGTATCATGGACGCCGTGAAGCCCTTCATGAGACTCAGAGGGCCTTCAGTGCGGACCATCTCCGCTCCGATGGCCCAGAAAGCATTGTGCTTGGCACCAGGAACTGCGAATACTGTGAGAACATGCTTGAGACGGAGGAAAGTGTATTTCTTACTCTGCGTTCGCAATTGCTGGCGGACCTAGGAAATGACTTCACTGAATCATCGCTTTTCCGAGTAGCACAGGAAGGTCATTCAAAGCTGAGTACCTTGATGCTGTGAACCTGACGTCAGAATGACCAGGTAGCAGAAGCACAAGGACCGACATACATATCCTGAGGGTTGCTAACCCCTGACGCAGTCATGTCTGCGAGGCACCGTCGTCAGTCGGATTTCGCACACAATGTCATACTGAGGTCATACGCACTGCTCATCGCTGCACAGACAAACCTCAGGAAATACTCCTTGTTCGAGGGCGTCTTCCCGTGCTGGATCTCCCGCTGGTCGAGCACGTCGACCTTCTCCTCGACCGTCTCTACCGTCAACGTTGACATCCTTGCTCGCTGACCGTGCTAGACTGTGGTGGTCGAGAGAAAGGAGCGCGGCCAGCGGTGGATATTCTGTAGCAATTCCGAATGGGTGATCATGGCCAGGGACGCGAGTTTCGTGAGTCTCGCGTGGACGCGAGAGCGAACGGCGAGAGCGGTTCGCGATTTCCGAATCCCCGATGCCGATCCAGCGTCTATGTGGTTATTCACGCTGCTTGGTCGAGAAGGAATTCGTGCATAGGTCTGAACGTCTTCGAGTTATTTACAAGATACGGGGAGACATCTAGGGTGTCCAAAGTGAGGGCAATGTGAGTAATATGCGATATACAACTTGTGGACGATGGTAGTCGCAGGTTGTTCGCGCGGCTGGCGCCGTCAGTTTGATCAACACTCAACGCTAACCACCATCTAGGCCAAGAACATGTATGTAAAGAGTACGCGTACGTCAACGTTACGCATCATTGTGTAGAGGACATGCACATCGACATCTTTCCTGGTCCGGTTCAGTGCACCATCGTTGACTTTGCGTTTGAACTTAGCAAACTACTACAACGACGGTCGAAAGCAAATCGTCAGTCTTGTAGCCCATATACTGAGTGCAATGTTCAGCAGACATATCGTATACTGCACAGTCCAAAAACTCGTTGCCGTAGCTGCTAATGACACCAGATTTCATGCAATCACGTCATGCACGCTTTCAGGATGCATACAACATGCCATGATCATGTTAGCATACGGTGAGTTACTCGGGTATCGAAGGGCATATGGACGATCTTAATCCAACCCAATCATATCCAGGGAGTTTGCCTCGCACCTGGCGAGGATTGAACGAGGTCCTGCAAATCCTGATCAGCGTTGCAAGTTCACCCTGGCCAGCGGACGCTCTGCTCACCTCCCGTCAAGCACGTTCTAGCAGCTCGTTAAGGCATCTCACCACGATGCCCACGCCTTCCTCGACCTTCTCTTTGTCTTCTTCTCGGACCCTTGCGAGGATCCGCCCGAAACGATCAGGATGCCACCGCCGAAGCGCGCTGCGTACGCGATCTTTCATAGTCTGTCCCTGCGAGTGCGACTGGGACAAGATGAAAATCGTGACACGCGCTGGCCGGATATCGTCTGTGCTCTGTGGCGGGACTATCAACGGCCAAGGGATCGACTCGAAGGTCAGGGGTTCGGACGCCGCGCCAGCTAGAAGCTGGTTCCATCCCGCCTCGTAGTTCTCCCAGGCGATGTGCTCCGCTGCGTCCTTGCGCAATTTATGGAGATCCCGCCTCCTCTGCTTCTGCCGCTCGCGCTCCTGCTCCGCCGCCTTGCGCTTCTCGTACGCCGCACGGCAGCGTTCCGTCTCGATTCTCTGCGCCTGCAATCTCCGGAGCTCCTCCTGGATCTCCCGGTCCATGTTGCGTGCGCGATGCGAGCGCTCTACTCTCCGCCGGCGGGCGGTGAACGCGACGTCTTCGTCGTCCCAGTCTTCCGGCATCTCGCTGTGGAAGCCGCGCTCGAGCCCGAACACCCCGAGCCGAATGCGGTCCCGCCTCTCTCTCTCCTGCTGCGTGTAGATCCACCGCACCGTCTCCTCGTTCTTCCGCGCCATCTCAGCGAACTCCTGGTCGAGGACCCACGCGTATGTCTTCGCGACGTGCCGCCACGGCTCGCTGTCTCGGCGACTCCGAACGTACTCCTGGGTTTCGACGGGGCGCGCCCGCCGAGGCGTGGGACCGGGCGCAGGGCCCGTGCGGCGCGAGGACGATGATGCGGAGAAGGAAGGTTTGACGGCTTCTGCATAGTACCACGGCTGGTTGCGGTGCGCGCTGTGGTCAGAGTAGACACGGATACGCTCCATAATGCGAGGATGGGAATCGACAGAGCCTCCGGCGGATGCGACGTGCGCGCGGGCTGCAGAGGTTCATCAGGAAAAATCTCCCTACCTAAATATCCCTAAACGAGTACTAATCGAGCCTAATTAGTAGAATTAGTGAAATAGGAGGATTAGAGCTAATTAGGAAGGTTGCCACCGAGAGACTCGCTAATTTGCACTAATTAGCCCTAATCTAGCCCTCACAAGGACCTGGATCCAGTCATTTCTTCGACATGCACCGCTAGCTTTCGCACTCACTATGTCTACATTGGTAACACTTGTATTCAACAGTATAATCTATAGTACATACTACGAATGGTACAGAGGACTGCCTACACCCCTCAGCGTCTCCAGCATCGAGTGTCGCCTGGAGATACCAACCCTCAGCTGTTCAACGTGACCAGCGTCATCACCGATAGCCAGCTCTCCGCGTCGTTCGTGAACTACGCTGCGGCGGTTGCGCTTGAGATTGCCAGGCGAACGGTGGCGCACTGTTTGTACACTTCAACAAGACGGATGACGCAGGCCGGGGACGCCCTGCTCTCGACATGTCTGAGCTATGATCAGCTACAGCAGATGGATGGAGACCATAGAGAAGACTTACATTTGTGCATCCAGCAGGGTTTGAGAGTCCGGCACCTGGGTGCGGCCAACCTCGCCCTTGGTACGCTCATTTCTTTGCAGGGGCGTTTCAATGTGGCACAGACCTAGTTCAATGCTCACACAAGATTATGTTAGTTATGATATCGTGTCTGCGGTCATGTAATGTGTACGCACCTCTGAATGTGGACCTGGGGTCGGAGTTGCAGACATCAAATCATTACATGCCAAACAGCCTTGTAGGCATGTTACTCACCGAGGTCTTATATTCCCGGAGTCATGGCTCTTGTGATCAACGCATAATATGCCTTCGTTAGGGGCACCGTACTGGAAGTCGAATCTGTGGCGAAAAAATCGATGTGAACACAAGTCCAGATGGAAGGGAACACGCACCGGGGCGACTCCTTTTATCCCTCCGTTTTTGGATGGGCTGACGCAAGCTGCCCACCCTACGCCTCGCTTATCACCCGTATGTTGTCTGTTCCGGTAAGTATCTCCGGTGCAACCTCCCGCGTCACGCAGTTATACAATGACCATGCACGCGCAAATATTGACGCTACCACTGGCTTGCTTGTCCCTATGAGGTTGCAGCAATGTTAAGAGTGTTGGGGACATACCAGGATGTGAAACGGAGAACAGGTCCTGCTCGATGGGTTGAGTCTCGCAGCGTGATGAGGGAAGGAGGACAGCCGGGCACGGAGCCGCGTTCAGGAAGAACACGAGCGATGACGTAATGTCACTTTGTGTCACGCTCGCCCGCGAATTGGTGGTTACGCTCTGTGACTCAACGTGACGCACCTTGCCCGCTGTCGCGAGCAAGCTGTTCGCCCGCCTCGTGCGTACCGTTCTCTCGATAGGCGTTGCTGATTTGCAGCAGGTAGATCCATAGCAAATAGGAGGTGCACCCTAGACGTTTTTATGGTAAGTTCACTGCCAAGTAGCTGTCAATTAGGTAGGCTAGGTTTGCATTAGTTACAGTTAGGACGGCTAGGACAATGAGGGTCCAGCGAGTACTAATTTAGGCCTATTTAGGTCGGGAGATTTTTCCTGATGTTCAAACGGCGTGCCCCTCTGTGAAGCACGGCCATTATATCCTGGCGGCCTGCAATGCTGCGACAGAGATCGAGCGGGCGTGCTCGTGGCCACCACCTTGTCTACGCGTGCCAGAACGGGCCCTCCGGACTTCGATCCTGGGTCGGCCGTTCCTGCAGTTAAGCTTTGGTGCGATCAACGAGACCTCTCGGGAGCTGAAGGGTCTGCGGACATTGCGCCTTAGACCTCGCGCCGCCGCATCGTGCGTGCCGCCACCATCCAGCGGGTCTCAGGGCGCTGCCGACACCCTGGCGAGACTGCCCGCAGCGTCGTGGGCGGTCACAAGACGCCCCCGCTGTCGTCGACTCGTGGCGGACGTGCTGCAGCGCTACGGTCGTGGACAGGCCAAATGAGATGCACGAGTCTGATAAGGCGAGCTCTGCCGTACTGCTGTCAGGTCCGGAGTGTAGTCTCTCTTTCCACGCACAGACGGGCCCCTCTGAGAAGCAGCCATAGCTTGGACGACGACGCCCAAGCACGGGTCCCTCGGGCCACAGATGCCATACAGACACGAATGTGCACTCCAGACAGACATCGCATAAATTCCATCAAGGTCCGAGGGTGGGCGGCGCATCGCTGACGCACCGACAATAGTGTTTAGAGTACAGGGAGCATTTTCCAGAGAGACACGACCAATGTAATACACGGGAAAGAAAGGCGGCTGTGAGTTGGGCACAGAAGTGAAAGGCAGGCAACAAAGATTACAGGGCGGGCGGCACAACAAAGAACGGATATGCGGGGTTCGCAGGGGCGTTTTGTTCAGGCTGGGCTGTCACTGCGGTGTTTCGTCGAGCGCACCTCCATCTGGTAGGAGGGCGTGTACGGGCCTTCTTCGTCAACAACGTAGTCGATGGTCTTCTCGACGTTGATTTGCAGCTGGGGGGACGGTGAGTGGGCGGTACAACTTGACGATGAGGGCAAAGTGGGTACTTTGGAGCTAGTGGCGTATCGGTCGGCCACGACTGAGAACCGAGAGAACCTCTTGGGACTTGTCGGGAGAGATGGGCGCTGCCCCTCGATCACTGAGGCATGAGCTTGCCGCAAGGTCTTGCGGGCGTTCAGTCTGCGCAACTCAATCAGCCTTAGTAACAGAATCTGTCCAGACGGGGACACTCACGATGCAAGAAGAGAGCTTGCATATACTGGATCATCGTTAGCCCCTAGACGCACGTAGACAGGATAAGCATACTCACGCTTGCTAATCGCGAAATGCAGTCCCATGTACACAAGGTTGTGTGGCGAAGCCAACCACTAAAGCCTCCGTCAATAACTACAGCATCAGACGCGGAGGTAGGTAGAACTTACGAAGCACAGCGAGGCAATCGTGGCAATACTATGTACGGCAGTCGGCAGTTAGCCCAAGTGCCATCATGAGGATCACAGACATACCTCGTCAGAATTCCATTCTCAACGGTGTAGAGGATAACAGTCTCAATGATGGCGTCCAAACTGCGAAGGTCGTCGGATCAGCCTATAAAGTAGCACATGGGCGCATGAGCTACTCACTCGCTTGAGCCGGTGCGGCTATTCCAGAGGAAATAGCACATCGAGAACGCAATGATGACATCCGTGCCCGTCGACAGGCAGAGTCCGAGCGTAAAGACCCACTGCGAAAGCAATCATCCCAAACGCGTGAGCACACGGGTGGGCGCACTCAGGGAGAACACAGCAGTACGTACACGGATCTGATGGAAGAACGCGGAGAAGCTTCCCAGTTGGATCCTGGTGAGACGAGCGGGGTCAGGAGAGACAATCTCTACGCCTGGATACGGCGGCGACGCACATCTTGCTGCATGTCACTAGGGCGCAAGATGAGCAAAACGATGCAACTGGGCCCGGCCCGGGACGGTACACGCACCACATGCAGAGGCCAGTCGAAAGAGCGCGAGGAAAGCCTGAACAGGGAAAAAGTGAGTGATCGCAGCAGACGGCCGCTGGCGCCACGAAGACACATACGATCGGGGCGGCAAGCCAAAGATTGCCTTTGCTAACTGTTGCATCGACTGTCAGTTGGGGACGGGATAACGGGCAGTCGTGGGCACGCACGCTTGTACAGTCTGTGAACGAAAAAGCTAGGGTTGATCCGTCAACATCGGCCAACTCCCCCCGCACATGATGCCGGGCTCACCAATGTACACAGAACGTCAGGACTGCCTGTGAAACGGGGTATTAGACTATGCGGCTCCCGCCCATAACGGCATGAACTCACGGTAACTGCGACCGTTACCCCCAATGACCTGCGGGTGACAACGTCAGGGCTGATGGCGGCGCCGTTGTGCGCCTAGTACGCACCAGAATATGATGTCGTGCACGTTCGGGTTTCCAAAGCTTGCGACAAGATAGTTCCAGTTAGAGACACCAACCAAGACGGTGTGGAAGATGTCGAGTGTCCTAGGAAGCCAGGTGAGATGCGAGAATTGACGTGCAAAGACAAGCACACGCGTACCAGATTATGGTGACCTGTAGGATGTGGCGCGTTCAACTCTCGCTGTCGGACGCGACAGAGGCAGGACACATACCAATAGTTTAACAGCAATAAAGTCCTTCTGGTATGTCCTCATGTACTGATACGCTTGCATGGATACAGCTCCGGAAAGGCTGGCACATGAGAGCGGTCAGCGAGTCAGACCTTGACGACACGTTGAGAACGGCTACTCACAAGGTGCAGATGAGCCCGCCAACGAGGAGGGCGCCGACGGTGGCGCGAATGTCTACGGTGGGGTCGGCCATCGTGCAGGACAGACGGAAACCAGACAGGAGGGAAGAACAGACCGCAGAGTGGGTCCACCGGCGTGTCCAGGCTACATATATGATGGGGTCTCACGCGCACGACCGACCGGCGGGGGAGGGCATTTTAGCGCAGCGCTCGAGATCACACCTTCAGCGTCCTGATCGTGTGTACCCGATTTCGAGATCAACGGCCTTCTGGCCCACCCAATTGCCTTTCTATCAGCGGGGAATGGGGTCGTCGTGATAAAAATTCCGGCCTAGCTGGATTTGGGCCGTGCTCGCCGCACACGGCGTCGCCACGCCCGCCCGGGCGCGTACGCTGACGGCGGGGGCGGTTCGAGGCGCACGCGTACGCGCAGGCGAGCGCGGAAATGAACCGACGCGCCCGAAGGCTGCCCTGAAGCTCTGCAAACGATGTCTTGGCTAGGCCTCTTCCCGGAGCCTAACGCGATCGCCCATGGCATTGCGGGGAATTTCACACATCGGCCAGATTCTCGGGACGGGAGGTTGATGGGCCGTCCTCCGCAGGCAAGTGTTCATTTACCCGGGATGCCTCCGAGTCGCCGCCTCCTGCGCGGCCACCAATCACCTTCAGCAAGTGCATAAGCTGCAGCAGGAGTGCGACTCACGAATGTCCGCGGAAAACCACAGTGTGCAGCCATTAGAAGGCGCAAAGCTGCGAAATCGATCTGAAAAATTGGTTGCAGGGAGTAACTAAGACACACACCTTGAATAGGCAGCCCTGCGCCGTCGCCCTCCCTTTTGCGTGAGGACTACGCCCTGCGCCGCCCACCGTCTCTTCCGGCCCTTGCAGTGTCCGACACCACCTGACATCACGCGTTTCCATCCAATTAGTCGTCGAGTTCACACCGGCTAATCCTCTCAAGAGCTTTGTGGGACGACAGTGTATTGCGTATCAGCGTGTGCGAGATATCATGATAGTACAATAGGAAATACAGTGACAACTCCAACAGATCCTAACCCGACGTCTACAGACCACCACGGAGACGAAGCACGAGGTGAAGCGTGCTCTCCTTCTGGATGTTGTAGTCGGAGAGGGTACGCCCGTCCTCGAGTTGCTTGCCGGCGAAGATCAGACGCTGCTGGTCGGGCGGGATGCCTTCCTTGTCTTGGATCTTTGCCTTGACGTTGTCGATCGTGTCGGAAGACTCAACCTCGAGGGTAATCGTCTTGCCGGTGAGCGTCTTGACAAAGATTTGCATGCCACCGCGGAGGCGAAGCACTGACGTAGCCGTGAGCAGGCATTTAAGAGAGAACGCGAATTGCTGGATGCTTACCGAGGTGAAGGGTAGACTCCTTCTGAATGTTGTAGTCCGAAAGAGTGCGACCGTCCTCCAGCTGCTTACCAGCAAAATCAGGCGCTGCTGGTCTGGGGGAATGCCCTCCTTGTCTTGGATCTTCGCCTTGACGTTGTCAATGGTATCCGAAGACTCGACCTCGAGCGTGATCGTCTTGCCGGTCAGCGTCTTCACGAAGATTTGCATACCACCACGGAGACGAAGGACAAGGTGGAGGGTAGACTCCTTCTGAATATTGTAATCCGAAAGCGTGCGGCCATCTTCGAGCTGCTTGCCGGCGAAGATCAGGCGCTGCTGATCTGGAGGAATGCCCTCCTTGTCCTGAATCTTGGCCTTGACGTTGTCGATTGTGTCCGACGACTCGACCTCAAGGGTGATCGTCTTACCCGTGAGGGTCTTGACGAAGATCTGCATACCGCCACGAAGACGGAGGACTACGTCATACATTAGCGTGGGAAAGGCTGCATACATGCAACGAACTCACCGAGGTGGAGAGTGGATTCCTTCTGAATGTTGTAATCGGACAACGTACGGCCGTCCTCGAGCTGCTTGCCAGCAAAAATGAGACGCTGCTGGTCCGGAGGAATGCCTTCCTTGTCCTGGATCTTGGCCTTCACATTATCAATGGTGTCGGAAGATTCGACCTCGAGCGTGATGGTCTTGCCCGTCAGGGTCTTGACAAAGATCTGCATGCCGCCACGGAGACGGAGGACTGCGATGAATGTTAACAATAAGATCATGATTGAACACGAGGCGATACGCACCAAGGTGGAGGGTGGACTCCTTCTGGATGTTGTAATCGGAGAGGGTGCGGCCATCCTCAAGCTGCTTGCCGGCAAAGATGAGACGCTGCTGGTCTGGTGGAATGCCCTCCTTGTCCTGGATCTTGGCCTTGACGTTGTCGATAGTGTCAGAGGACTCGACCTCGAGGGTGATGGTCTTGCCCGTGAGAGTCTTCACGAATATCTGCATGCTGTCGCGCATACAGTCAACTCATTGCTCGCCAACGACATGCCGGACACAACTTACGTGGTCTGAAGAGCGATGAGGTGTGTGTAGGAGGTGGTGGTTGTTGGGAGAGGTGCGGGGTGGCGGTGGTCGCCTGCTTATCAATAAGCGGGGTTGACTCGGCCGCTGCCGAACGGGCGCTTGACCGCACCGCTTGCCGGATCCGGAACTGTTGTCTTGCTGCCTCGAGTCAGCTCCTGATCTGTTCTCAATACGCGGCTTGGGAGGGGGTATAGCCGAGGTTGGGCCGTGCGTCCAGCTCAGTTGCCGCGCCGCTGTGATTACGTTCCACGACCCCCTCACCCATGCGCCAGATTTGTGACGAGCCTAGTCAGCTCCCGGGTCGGACAGCTCGTCTACGAGTCTTTGCGCCTGCATCTGTAACGAAAAGATGGAAAAGTACGTAAGGCATACACCTAGTCGCAATTTTGAGATGTGCAGTTTTTCCCATTCCTTTTCATGAACGCTGCAGGCTTGACAGTCAAGATCCTTGGTCGCAATTCCACTCCAGAACCTGGGGCGACCCCGAGGGCACCTACGCGAGATGTACACCATATCCGCGCACCTTTGAGGACTCTATTGGTGCTGCTGGCTCGGAGGCGCACCCTTCAGATACCGTATCCGAACTACCGGTTATAGAGAATCCAGGCGTACTGCTGCCGTTCCTACCCCCAGAGCTACTTGTCCGAAGAGACTATGATCGGATATATGATTTCGTCCAAGATTGCATGCGAGGAAGCTCATCCGATACGGCTCCCGAGAGCTCTGGAGCGCACACTGCCACTATCGTTACTGGGCAGCCCGGTATCGGTAAGCCAGATACCTACCTGTTAGCTGCACTGCATTTGATTCGCAACTTCCTCTCAAGGGAAATCGGCCTGGCTGTATTATGCGCTCGCAAAGCGCTGCGCAGCGAAAGCACCGACCCTGGTCTGCCACCTCTATCGCAGACTACTCTTCCTGGACGACGGGGTGTACAATGTTCCTGAAGGAACCACAGGATAGAGTGGGAACACGTGCATCTGGCCCTAGTCGATAGTGACGATGTCACGGACGGCGTCCCAGGTACACTAGCGGAGTGGCTGGCGAATTTGCACGTCGTATTGGTGGCGTACCCTGAACGCCATATCTGGAGACACCTAGAGAGGACTCATACAAGCGTCAAGATCATTATGAATCCATGGACGCAGACGAAATTTTTCAATGGTACGCTCCGTGGACAGCTTATCTCCTATCATGACCTGTCAGTGGCGAGACTCGTCGGCATATTCTGACCAGGACTGTAGGGCAAATCATATGTCAGCGAGGTGTCTGACACTTCGCGACGTCCAAACCATCTATGAACGATGGGGTCCTACACCTCGGATCGTCCTGAACTGCCTTGGCAGTCCGAATAATCTGCGGTCGTACGAGAAGAGGCTCCATGCAATACTCTCCAGCCTGATCATTGAGTCGGTGGTGGAAGCCGTCGCGTCTTTGGAGGCATTAGACATGCCGATCGAGGCTGAAGCGTATCTCCTCATACGGCGCAAGGATGACGATGACATTCGGAGTTCACCGACTGTATCTTTCATAACTCCAGACGTTAGAAGACTTGCAGTGCTCTTTTACTCTCGTAACACGTCCCATTTTCACATTGGATGGTAGACTCCTGATCCAATCAGCAACCTGTCTCATTTAGACATTTTGTTTTGGTGGAGACCAGTCAGCATAGAGCGTTATAACCAGATAACTTGAAGACAATTAAGTACCATTGAGATACTGACCCTTTGAGGATGTCGGTATCAGTGAAGAACCTGAAAACGAAAAAAGTGATGTAATTCTGTATTGAATCATGAAAAAGAAATCTCCAGCCATATATGTGCGTCATGTAGCCGATGGCATCGTATCGCGCCATGTAGAGTTCAGAACACGCCTTGAATGCATTGTTCATGAATCGTGAAAGATCGCTATCCTTCTTACAACTGGACAATTCTTTCTTCATATTGAGACCCTCCGAAGTACACCATGTACCATGTGCTGAAGTACATTCTACCTAAGCCTCCCTTCTAGACATGGAGAAATTACGCAGCAGCAGCCTCAGCAGCAGCGAGGAGAGCGGCGAAGTTGGGCGTTCCGAGACCAGTGACCTGCACAGGAATGTCAGCATCGCGTACTGCCGTCCGCAAGCACAGCTAGCACGTACCGGGTCCCAGCCGGCCTCGGCAGGGAAGCCCTGGGTGTTGCAACCGGGGTTGTTGCCGGTCGTGATGTCAGTGAACGTCGACGCGGCGGGGCCGTACAGGAAGGGGTTGAGGAAGCCGAGCGGGCCCTTGCCCTGCGCGGCGAGGCGGTCGTTGATGAGCGAGATGATGCTCGCGAAGATCGGGCTCGAACAGCTCGTGCCCGCGACGAGGCCGAACTGCTGCTGGAAGTTGATCTCGACGTTGTCTCCGACGGCTGCCACGTCGGGGAAGCCACGGCCTGCGGGGTTGAACTTGCCCTTGTTCGTGTTGCCGAGCTTGGCCAGGAACGCGCTGACGGCGCTGGCCTGGTAGCTGGGCTGCGCGAAGATGTTCGAGAAACCGCCCGAGGAGAAGCTCGCCGAGGTCTCAACATTGCCAGAGGAGGCATCGACGAGGGTAGCGCCAACGGAGGTCATGCTAGATTGCGGTTATGGTTAGCAATGACACCACGAGATGACAGCTGCACATACAATGGGCAGCCGGACGGGAACGTAGCCAGGAAGTTGGTGCAGCGAGTGGACTGGGAGCCGCCGACGCCACCGTCACCCGATGAGAACAGGACGGAGACGCCCTTGGCACCGAGCTGCTGGTACAGGTTGCAAAGCGAGCTGCGCAAGTGTCAATCACAGCTGACAGTGACAAGCTATTGAGTAGACCTACTTGGCAGCGTTGGTCGAGATGCCGTTCTCGTTCTCGCCGTAGCTGGTGGTGACGACCTGCGGGGGGCTGGCAAGGCCGTTGATGAAGTTGGCCCAGTCCATGAAGCCGCCGACGCTATCCTTGATGTTGTTGCCGCACGAGACGAAGCTGACGGGGACACCGGTGGCGATACCAATGGTGTACTGGGTATCGAGATCCTGTACGGCGCGAGTCAGTCGGTGCTGCTTTCACTAGTGTAGACTGCACGTACAGCCTCGATTCCGGCGTCTGCCTCAGTCTGGGTGTTCTGGCCGCCATCCAGAGTCTGAAGAGTGAAGGTAGTGCTGGGAGAAATATCGGGACGGAGAGCAGTGAGGAAAGACTGTACATGTATCTCTTAAGTGCTGAAGCATGAAGTAAAGCTCGTCGGGCGCACCTTGAGATCGGCCTGGTTAGCGAATTGCTGAATGAAGCCAGCGACACCAAGCTTGTTGGAGGACACGGTAGCCGGAGTGGTCGGGACACCGTACAGGTCCTGGACACATGCCGGCGTGATGGTGCTGGTGCAGCTCGCGGGGATGGTGACCTCCGACGACAGGTTGCTCGGAGGGGGCTGGCAGGCTTTGTGGTGTGGACAAGGGCAGGAAGCCGCCGGCTACGCTGAACCTGTGCAGGAGATCAGCCTCATTACAGAGCGACTAGCATGGAGGTGATGCGTACGAGATAGACGGGTGGACAAGCTGAATGTGAGGGGAGAGGTCAGTAGGGACGGAGTACTCCATGGTGACGAGGTTCTGGTTGCCGGTGTCTTGGTGCTTGAAGACATGGAAGTCGGCGCCGAACATCTCGTTGGCCTTCTCTACCGTGGTCTCGAAACCGAGCCAGTCGCCGGCAGGAGAGAGGGTCGTCGGGTTGATACCGTTCTCCTTGAGGAAGGAGATGACGGAGTCCGAGGCCTCCTTGGAGGGCGCGGTGAAAGCCGAGACCTGTTGACAGACACCGTCAGTAGCCATCGCCACTAAGCTGACGAGACGCATACCTGATCCTGCGTGAGGAACTTCTGGTAGCGAGCGCTGCCCGGTGTGCTGACGGCCATGAGAGCGTCGGTGAGGCCCTCTGGGTCCTGCTGCGTGAGCGCGATACGCATGTTGAGCACGGTGTCGGGTGCGGCGCGGCCCTGCTTGACGAAGCCGAACGGGATGTCGCTCCGGCTCTCGTGCACCTTCATGGCGCGACGGCCGAGCGGGTTGCCGAGGGCAACGGCGAAGAGGGAGATGAGGAAGAAGCTCTTGGCCAACATGGCGCACGACTCTGACCGCAGAGGAGAGGAGAGACCGCTGAAGTGGGTCTGAAGTTCTCCAGACTCAGTGGTGGTGCTTTATACCACCACGAGCAACTACGAGGAGCGCGTAGGACGCGTATGGAGCAATGTCGAGATAAGGATCATAGTGAGATTCTGCTCGCTGCACACAGGCAGTATCAGTGCTTCCTCGAGGCCAAGCTGCAGAGGACGATCATGTGCACAGACCATCCAGCACCGTGGAGGACAGGAAACACATTGCGCGCATTCGCATACGGAGCAGTCGGCCCAGGGTTGGGAAAAGGCGTCCTTCGTATGTACGGCGGTTCCCATGAAGACTTCGAGGTGGGAAGTGTCCGTGCGGTGGTCTTGAGCCAACGGGTAAGTGTCTGCACACGCCGCCACAAGACCAACGCGAGGACTCCATCCGGGAAGCCATACACGGTTTCCCAGAGCGATGTCGGTGCGCCTTGATCCGACTCGACCAATGCAGATATCGGCGAAACATAGGCAGAGATCGGTATAGGAAGGTCGTCGTACTCGACTTCGACGTCGAGCTTTGGCCCACGTTCGAGCTTGTTCGTTCTGTCCGCTCAGAGTTCCTTGACATCCGGGGTGGCTGGAAAGTTGGGAGCGTTGACCCGGCACAGTCTGTGAGAAATGTCTGCTAAGCTTGGCTTATCAGAAGGCTGTTTATAAGAGATCGTTCATTGGATGGCGAATAGAAGTCGAAGATAGGTAAATGACGCAGGATCTTCCTGGACGATATCACCACACGAGTCGGGTACGTGCCAAGTCTAAAGGAAGTCATGGTTGGAGATGGCCTAGACTGACAAGAGTCATCAACCAAAGGAAATGCTAGTGTTGCGCATGAATACGTACCTTCATGATATACTTAGCGTTGGACTGTGTAGTGAACGACATCGCGCAACATACACTCAGCTGTACCTCGAGATACCATTGGTGGCGCACTCGGAGGACAGACTGAGATGACAGGGCTCTTCAGAAGATATCTAGGTCGTGTGCGCATGGGAATGTACCGGAGGCATTGTACCGACGGCAGCTTTCGCACGGGACCTGCAAAGGCGGGGGATGATTAATTGGCTTGATGAAAAGGTTTAATAACAAACGTGAGCCGCGACGGCCAGGGGTACAGCACTACGCGTGGTCACGACTGAGAAGTAGAGGGAAGAAGAAGTTGGGCAGCTGGATGAGCATGCCTGACCCCTCGCAGGGCATCTTGCTGAACAGTTCGGACGATGGTGGACGAATGGACCATGTGGTCGGCTTGACGTGCGCTAGCCCCCAATATCGATATTCTCTCATCAAGAATGTCTAGGTTGTCCTTCTGTTGGCTGAACCGGTCATATGTTTGTCGGAATTCGAAAGAAGGTAGGCGTCCCTGAGGTCAAGGCTCGGTGAAGAACGTGCCGTGGGGATACATGGTGGACTCGAGGCAAGACAAAGACATGTTCGGTTGTAAGACGAGGACCTGCGTATGCTGGATTGAGTTGTGTACGCTTCAGCAACAGAGTGTGCCACACATTTGCGATGTGGAGAACGCGCGCCCAGCCAGCGTACATCAGCGCCTTCCAAGTGATGTGGACGGTGCTCACGCATGACTCTGCTCAACCCTTTCTGTGCCTGCGTCTCTTTGACTGCGAAATTCTCCATGCTTGTCTCCCTGCTCACCCCTGTCGTCAACACCGCCCCGATGTGCGTCCAGGCCGCAGGAAGAGTCGCGATTTATCCCTCCGATGACAGAACATGGACCGCAGCTCTGCTCCGCCCGCCAGGACTCAAGAATGCATCATATCAAACTCGACATACGACCGTAGGGCCGCCCACCTGTTGCAAGGAATGAAGTCTCCTTCGGGCCGCTAGCCAGCAGCGGCGCTCGGCGGCGGTCTCGGGGAGATGACGTCCAGCCTGGTTTGAGCCACAGCATGTCCGGTGGTCGGCCTGCAAAGCAGCTCAACCACCGTCGTCGACGTCGGCAGCGTTCGCGACGTGGTCAGGGCAAGCGGGCGTGGAGTGAGAGGGAGAGATCGAAAGCAGCAAGACGGAGACGGAAGAACGGATATCTGATTAGATCGGGCTATTTTGCGGGGGAGATGTGAGTTCGAAGCAGGGAGGATGAGCGAGTTATGCACTTATGGCTGACAGAACGACGATCAGAAACCAAGACCCGTCAGCGAACAAAGCCGGTGTCGAACAGCGGCCGCTCCCTCTCTTGTCTCTCCCCTCCACATCGCCCTCGCCCCCCGCAGCGGTGGCGGGCTCCGTCTCTCTCGACGACGTCTCTCCCGACGCCCTCCAGCACCATGCCCGCCCGGACTCTCTCGTCGGACCAGGAGCTCTTGTCGCCGCTGCGGTACGCCCCTTACGTCCAGTCCCCCTCTCTCGACCTCCCGGAGCTCCCGGACCAGCCAATGCCAAACTCCCACCACGCCCATGTCTCATACCGCCCCCACGCGCACGCCTCGGTCCCCGCTGGCCCGCCGCGTGCTCACCACCGCGGAGCGACGCCCATAGCACAGCAGGACCACGTATATCCGGTGGCGCCGCCCATGCAGCGTGGTGAAGACTTGGCTTGGCGCATATACCCTGCCATCCCGTCCCAGTGGTCTTCGCACCCGCCTTTCGCCCCTGGCTGGCTTCCACATCCACCGCACAGAGCCGCGTCCATGGTTCCCCCGCCCCCGCCGCTGCACAAAGTATGGATAGTAGACTGCAAATCCTGCGGCACCTTTTTGACGAACAGGGGCATGAAGGTACGTCTACGCTCCGAACTGCGTCGGAAAGCGTACGTCTGATAGCCCCTCCTCCAGGCTGTCTTACTGCTTCGACCGAGTGTGCCTCTATACTCGACTGATGCCCTACCAGTAAACTGCTCGCCGTATAGCACCACGGCAGAGACAGCGGCATCGTCGAGCAACTCACGCGACCAGGAACGCTCCCCGGCCATCGCGCGGACCTGCGACTGCCTCACGCAAACGCTTTGGTGTCAAGGCTGCGGCACTGCCGTCGGCTACATGATAGTCGCTCCTTGCCTTCGCTGCACGTCGTCTATCACGCCGAACAACAGATCGACCAACGGGCATCGCTTCGTGTTTTACTCGGCAGAAATAGTCGCTAGCGAGCGACACTACGTTCCTGGCGAATGTGGAATCAACGTCGACGCCCAATCGCCCAGCGGAGCCCCCATTACCCGACGCCCGAAACGTCGCCTCCGCACCGCGTGCGGCATTTCTCTGGTTCTCCTCGCCCCAGCGCGAGATGCCCTCACGCGACCCGATGTCGCCTTCGCGCCGCCGCAACAGTTCTGCCTCGAGCTCTTTACTGGAGCCGCAGTCTCCGTACTCGGACCGCTCGTCGTCTCCTCCGCCTCTGGTGCCCATAACCCCCCTCGCGCGTGTACCACTCCCCAATAGAGCGCTTGCGAGCTGGGGAAGTCGTCTTTTGGCACCATCTGGTCCGGAGCGGAGAAATTCCCGCGGTGGCAGACGATCCCCGAGCGCGTGTCGCTTCGGAAGACGCGAAACCTCTCACGCCCGACGCGGAGCCGAGGAGCAAAGTCGAAGCCAGGCCGTCTGGAGCCCTTCGTGCAAAGATGTTAGCTGGTCGTTGACGTTGAAACCTCTCCGAGATACCCCTGATGAGTTTATGACCACCATGTCTTCCAATGATGCACCCCCACTCCTTTTCATACATCTTCACCTCCACTTGGTATCTATACATGGACCTCTTCGGCATGATCTCCCATGATTCACGACCCACCCATTCAACCTACTTTCGAACTCTCCCTCGTATAGTGACATTAGCCTTATTCCGTGCATATACCTTTGTCGTTGTATCATTCATTATCGTGTATAGCTTTATTCTGAGTATCTGGCGATGTATAACAGTTGTAGATATCTCCACCCGCGTTTGTCTTGTAGTCCAGATCTTGGGTGGCCCGTGGCCTGTTTTCGCCAAAGTCGGACTTCGACGATCGCAAAGGCGGCCACGAGCAAGGATAGACGCCGCCACGTGGTTCCCCGAACCAATACAACTTGGACCGTCAAAGGGTTCACGATGACCTGCATCTCCGAATCTCTTGTCCACCGGGCCACGCTGCTAACCCTAAAAGTACTAGAAGCAAAACATATCTACAGGACAGTCTCTTTGACGTGAAACCATTTGTCTTTGCTGAGTGGAATAGTAGTAGTGTCTACTAACGTGTCCATGCGATGAGTACAGGCAGGAGACGCAAGGCCCGGTGAGTCTTTATCTTGACGAAGCGTCCCTCGTTCTAGGGGAAATACCATCTTTGGCGAGCAAAAGCACAGGACGGGGCCTATATGACGGTGCTTGGGCCGACAAAGACTTGCAGCCTGGCCATTGTGCTTTTAAGGCAGCGGCTTCATATAAGCCACGCCGCACTCTTTCTTTCTTCTGCCCACGACCTCGAACCGCCCTCGAAACAATGGCTGACATCTACATGGACTACAGTGACCAAGAATCGGTGCGTCCCCGCCCAATTTCAGGCCGCGCTCCGGGCCGTGGACTGACACCGACACGCAGCAGAGTGCTCCCGAACAGGGAGGCCCCGCCGCCAGGGCATCCTCCGACGCTCCTGCCCCGACCCGGCGTGGCCACGCCCGCAACGGCAGCACACCTGCAAACGGCGGGACGGCGCCACCGGGCGGCCCCGTCCAGCGGCGCCCGTCGCAGAGCTCCGGCGACGACGAACCTTTGTCCGCCGCAGCCGCGCACATGGCACGGCGAACGGCAGAGCGCGCGACGCCGCGCCTCGTGGCCGCACGAGCACGGCCCCCACGGCGCCGTCGCTCGCCCGCTCGGACTCGGCGGGCTCGCAGAGCTTCGCCTGGCGCGTCTCGGGGTACTCCCCCGAGCCGTCGCAGTCGCCGCGCGGGACACGTGCCGGAAGCGTTGTTTCGGAGCGTTCTTTGTCTATGTATACTGCTGCGGGTGAGTGTGGTCGGCTTGTTGGTGCTGTTTGGCGGCTGACCGTACCCGCTTTGTGCAGAACGTAATGGAGATCCAGGTTCCGCTGGGCATCATGCGGATTGGCAGACCCAGTCCGTCGGCCCCTCGACCCTCGTGGAGGACGAAGGACCCCGGTTCGTGAAGAGATGGTCACGGTGCTCATTAATGACACAAGGTACGATGACCATGGCATCGCCGAGATCTTCATCCCTACTTTCTGGGCCGATAATTCGCTGTGGGTCGACGCTCGGGATGTCGTCGAGCACCTGCAGTTGTCTCCAGGAAAGGTTGATGGTACGTTGCTTTACGTCATCGCCTTGGTTGTTAATGGCTTACATCGGCCATTGGCCACTTAGGGCCTGCGCGAGTGTATGTGATGCGCGGTGGCTGGAAGCAATACTTCCTTCGCGTTGAGGAGGACGGGCGCATCTTGTCAGGCCTTGCAAACCTCAAGGTCGAGGAGCAGAATACCTTGAAGATTCATATTGACTATGTACTGTCGTCGTCGCATTGAATAGAATATCATCTAACGTTATCCTCAGATTCCGCAGTACGCGCCGCGATACACGGCTACTTACACTGCTACGTCTGTCCCGTTGCCCTGCGGCCCAACTGAACAAGGCCCGTCGACCCACCATTCAGAGCCTGTGCGACGGCCAGACTCGCAGACAGCACCACGTGCACGTGCTGAGTCTGCGGCAGCTCGTGTCCATTATCAGCCTCAGGCGCATGCTCCGACTCAGCCAGAGGCGGCCGCGGGTCGGAAACGCCGATACCAGTCATCAGTTGAATCTGTCGATGCCCGCAGCCAACTCGCCTGCAGCGATGCTTCGGAGGCGAACTGGTCTACGCGCGCAACCACGGGCGGTCGCAGTGTCGCTGCATCGCCCACTGTGTCTCGCACACGTGAAGGCACGTCCCAACCCCATCGCGGCCGACAGTGAAAACGAACCTCTCACGGCATCCGAGCGCGGCAGAGAGCACCACATCCGCGTACCCCGCTACGTCACAAAGCTCGACGCGCCTCCAGTCGACGCAGTCCGCTCCCGACGTCCTCGCCGCCGGGCTCGAAACCCGGTCTCAGTCTGCGGCACCCGCGTCGCCCGTCGTAGCAGCGCCATCTCCAGTCCAAACAGCACACTCCCCAGCCCAACCATCAGCCTCCCCAGTCCACGCAACTTCTCCTGTGCGGTCAGCTCCCTCCCCCGTGTCGACCGAGCCTGCGACATCGCCCCGATTCTCGCCCGTGCAGCTCGCGCCGTCTCCTGCACCTGCAGTCGAGCCTCTGCCGGTGCCGCCCTCGCCCGCGCACTCGACGCTTGACTCCTCGCCACCGCGCCCGCATGCCAAGAAGGTGCGCTACAACGATGACGACAGCGACTCGGACTCGACGGCGATGCGCCGCGCGCAAGCCAAGCGCAACGCACCGGTACATCTGCCGCTGCACCGACGCCAACACCTCCCGCTGCAGCACCAGCGCCCGCTTCGGGCTTCAGCGCCTTCAGCAAGTTCGCGGGAACAGCGTCCGCTGGCGCGTTCGCGAGTTTTGCGCAGCGGTCCGCGGGGTTTGGGACGGGCGCGGGCAACGGGACACCTGCGCCTGCGGCGGGCGGTGCGACCGGGATGTTCGGGCGCACGGCTGTCTTTGGTGGGAGCGCAGCTGCAGCGACAGGCGACGTCGTGCGGCAGCTGCGCGCCGTTTTGGCGGCAGAGCCTGCGTTTGACGCGTTCCAGCGTGCACGAGCCGACGCGCTGCGCATCGCGGAGCAGGTTGAGCACTGGCGCTTTGTGAAGCACACGCTCGAGCGGTTCGTTGGAAAGCCGCTATCCGCCAACGGGCATGCTGAGCTGGTAACGGAGGTACGCATGGCCCCATGAACGGCCTCGTGGTACAATGGAGCTGATGGGTGTGTGTAGGACCAGGTTAAGACCGCCTTGGGTATCAAGGGCAACCGTGCAGAAGAGTACATCGAAGCGTTGTCTCTGACAGCGTTCTATGGGCCAAAGGGGTCGCGCATGGAGGACGAGGAAGTTGTGAAGTTGTATCACGAGCCGTGCCCTGTTTCGTCGTCGCTGCAGCTCAGTCGGTACCTGGGCGTGCTCCGGAAGGCACAGGAGCGTTGGCTCTCTCCGCAGGCCTAGCCGGGTCAAATTTCTATCATGTAGTCCAGACAGACCCTCCGCTGCGTGGTATATGACAGACTTAGTCGAGATACTGAAGTTAAGCGGAGCCCAACCATCATGTTGGAACATCACACGGCTGTGCTTTGGGATGGAAATTGGCCACAAAGTCAGAAAAAATCCTCATATGAGTTCTTGCATCTCTCTGACCTCTTGTGAGCCATGCCTGATTTTTGTCAGCTAGCAAGAGCAGTACTAGTGAAAGCGTTCTGTCAGAGCCTGACGGACATCTAATTTATGATGGCGCTTTGCGCACGCAGCTCCGCCAACCTCTGCCGCCCACCAACTGTCCACCTTATTCTACGCACTCATCCGAGAGCATCCGGGATCGTACACACGTCTTCATGAATTGCATACGCGATTTGCGAATGGGCCAGCCACTCTTTGCATATCTAAAGTTGTTCCGATGGGCTGCGTTGTCAGCGAGGCTATGCAGTGGACGGAAGAGTTACTGAGGCGTTGGTCAGCTCCAGCCTCCATTCTAAGCCGTGCGCATGTCGACTTTAAACTGCGTCTCCGACGACCGAAGGGGAGGCTCATAAGCCCCGCTCATATCCCCTTTGGCACGCAATACACATACTTTGTTTGGTACGTCGCCGAATCCTGCGGATTAGAAACTCCTTGCGTATTAGTCAGCGCTAAGTCATCGGACAGAGCTTGGGACCAAAGCACGCCATAGCTAGGCTCTCTATGCACACCGGTATATATGCGCTCAGAGCAGCTGTCAGACTGCGTCCCAGCAATCCACTTCCGACATTTCCTCGCCACTTGAGTTACATCTCGCAGGCTCCGAGGCGCCGATACAGCATGGCCATCTCCAACACAGTCTCCGCAGAACTCGTCTACTTCGTGCCTCCAGCTGACGGGGCGAAGCCCTGGACAGACATCAACTCGGACATTCGGAGAGACGGCGGGCGCAACTGGACAAAGGCGACGCACAAGGTCGAGATTGAGAACCTGCGCGGAAAGGAGGACACTGTCTCGCTCGACACGACCGGGTTCGGCTACTTCCGCCGCCCGCAGAAATACACGTCATTCCGGGACGACGCCGAAATCGAACGCGAATACTACCCTGAGAGCATCGCGCTCGTTAAGGAGATCACCGGTGCGAGCAGGGTCGTCCCCTTCGACCATAGTACGTCCCCCGCGCCTCTGTCCATAGTATAGCGCTGACGAGGACCGCACAGCTATTCGCCGCCACCGTCCTGGCGAGGTCGATGATGGCCCTACGAAGCGCCAGCCTGTGCCCTTCGTGCACGTCGACCAGACGGCCGAGTCGTCTGCAGCGCGCGTCCGCCGTCACCTTCCCGAGAGCGACGTCCCTGAACTCCTGAAGCGCCGCTTCCAGATCATCAACCTCTGGCGGCCGATTGACCATGCCGCGTGGGACTGGCCGCTCGCGCTCTGCGACTACCGCAGCATCGACGTCAACAATGACCTCGTCCCCACGACGCTGAAATACCCGGACCGCGACGGCGAGACGCTCAGCGTCAAGTTCAACCCGAATCACAAGTGGAAGTACCTGAAGGGCATGGAGCCGGACGAGTTTGTGCTGATTAAGTGGTATGTCGTGCAAGGCCATCCTCGTATGTAGCATGTAGCTGATATTTCCCCGCAGCTTCGATTCGAAAAATGACGGAAAGACCGCTATCTTGACCCCTCATACCGCATTCGATGATCCCAGCAAGCCTGAGGGCGCGCCCCTACGGGAATCAATCGAGTTACGCTTGCTAGTTTTCTATGACGAATAGACGGGGGCAATTCCTAGAATACGATATGTATAGTATAATGGAAACCTGGATTCTGCACACCTTGTCATTGTTGCAACCTGCATGCGTGCTTTCTGTACACCTGAGTTGTACTGCGCCACACTTGTACACAATCCTCAGATAACAAGTCGCCGTACACTTGATGGTGTGATTATATGCGTCAAGTTCACCGTGGCGTCAATGCAATCAACACCGCTAGGCCCTTGGGGACGCAGTACACGTCGGCGCGATGGGGAAATCATGCAGTGGAGAGAACTGATGAGGTTGGGGAGTAGATGTGCGTTGCGAGAGGGCACGATTTCTATCCGTATAAAGAGGGAAACGGTTAAAAACCTCAAGTATTGGCTGATACTAAGCCATTTTTAGATAGCTTTTGATTTACTACGATGTAGTCCTAAATTAGAAAGAGGCATAATGCCGCCCGAGGCGCGTCAGGGTCGCGCAGCTTCACGTTGAGCAGCACGTTCTCTTCGCCGTCACCATCGTTGCTGTCGCTGTGACCATCGTCGCCGAAGATCACATTCAGCTATGGGCATCGTCGAGTTTCTCCCGTTCCGGTCAACACCTGCATCGCATGTCCTCGGTTCGTGCGGGACGGACACCTGAAACACGACACGTCGCTGACCCGTCGTGTATAGTGACAGACTACCCCGTCTTCACCACTATCTTGCTTGCGTTCGGTGCGCTTGCACTGGGCAAGTTCGTCGCGAAGTTCGCTGGTGTCGTTCTGCAGACCTTTGTCCTCCCCGGGAAGAGCGTGAGTGGTCTGAGCACACTCTGTTGACCACGCCGTGACAAAGCGCGATTTCTGCACGCAGCTGAAGAAGTACGGCGCTGGAAAAGGCGCGTGGGCCGTTGTCACCGGTGCTTCCGAAGGAATTGGTCGCGAATATGCGCTGCAGCTCGCAAAGAAGGGCTTCAATGTCGTGGTCTCTGCGCGCAACAAAGCCGCACTAAATGCCTTGGTCAACGAAATTGGTGCGTGGCCTAAGCAGTCGGTCAGAAGTGCGTTTCTCAGCTTATGACTCCAAATCAGAATCCGTCGAGGTCGCTGGCAAGAAGATGCAGGCACGCGCCGTCCCCATGGACTTCTCGACTAGCGACATTTCTCAGTGGAACAGTTTCCAAGCTGCGCTCGAGGGCCTTGACATCGGTGTCCTGGGTACGTTTTTGATGCACAGTGGTCTATACTTACGCTTACGCGCGGATAGTCAACAATGTTGGACGTTCCCATTCCTTCCCCGCCGACTTTGTCGACGCGCCCGCGGACGAGGTTGACAGCATCATCGCGATCAATATCAACTCGCTGCTGAAGGTCACTCGTATCATCCTGCCTGGCATGATTCAACGGTACGTGGCCAAGCTCTGTGTAGTGTTTTTACTGATCATATTACTAGTCGCCGCGGTCTGATCCTCTCGAGCGGCTCGTTTGCGGGTATCTCTGTTGTATCACCCATGCTTGCCCCGTACGCCGCTTCTAAGATGTTCCTCGCGTCGTTCAATGCTGCTCTCGGCGCAGAGGTCAAGGCGGCTGGCATCGACGTTGAGACTGCCAATACGCACTTCGTCGTGTCGAACATGTCCAAAATTCGCAAGCCGAGCGCGCTCGTCCCGACTCCGAAGCAATACGTGCGCTCCGTGCTATCCAAAATAGGTCTCCCGTGTGGCGCGCTCTTCACTGGTCGCCCACACGTCAGCACCCCGTACTGGAGCCATGCGCTCCTCGACTGGTTCATCGTACGTGCGCAGCTATGCTCCGTAGATTGACTATTGATCGTGTGCACAGCACGTGGTCGGCTGGAAATCCGTCGTCACCGGTGTCGTACATAACATGCACCGCGACATTCGCAAGCGCGCGCTCAGGAAGCTCGAGAGGGAAGCCAAGAAGCAGTAAGGTCCTCCTAGTGCAGCTTTCTTCGGAGTGTATACACAGTGCTTGGGATAATATACTGGCCCTTTTCTGTGCGACTAGAACAGTACCCTAGCATTCCGTTCAGCTCTGGGTATGGGTTTTTCAGGCACGTGTCTCTTATGATGCTCCACTTCCTTAGCTTATGTCAGGACAGGCTACCTTTGTGCAAGACGTTCCTCGATTGCCAGTGTAGCTTGTTCTACTGCTACATCTATAATTTACAACAATCATGATCGGGCGTGTTCACAGGGAGTCCGGCTCCGAAGCTGTTTGAAAATGGAGATAGCTGTTTGGGAGATGGTAAGCGTTGATTTCTCCTGCCAGCTTTGACGGTACCCACTCAGATGTGCAGCTATTAGGCCTCGACCTCGTGACAGAAGGCCTGAGGGTTGTTGCTGAGGGCCATAATGCCCTTGACGAGTGCGCTGACGACGGCGTCCGCGCTTTTACCCTCGGCGTTTTTGATCCAGACAGTGACGCCCTCGCGGAGGTTCGACGTGCCAGGCGCCATGATGACGAACGAGATACCCTTAGTGAACGTGTAGCCCGTCTTCACGGTGGGCATGATCCTCAGCTGCGCGTAGGGGATGTCCAGCGGCTGAGCGTGCTCGGCGGCGCCCGTGCCGAGCGTGAAGTACTTTTCGTTCTCCGTCTTCGCAAGGGCATGGGTCTTGACACACTGGGCGAGAGCGACGAGCTGGGCAGGGGCAATGGCAGCAGAAGGCATATCGACAGAAGTGTTCGACGACGAGGAAAGACGAAGAGAGAGAAGCAGAAGAGATGTAGCAGATGTGGGATGCTCTCTAGCTGACCTTCTGAAGCCCAGTTATATACGATACCTGCTACCAAGAGCAGTAGCTATGGTGGCCCTCACAAAGTCGACGCTGCTACGCGAATATTGTCCCATTTCATTTCGCTAATTAATTACCTTTGCAGTCGCGCTTCGGGCTCGCGCTTTGCGTCGAAGGGATTTGTCGCCACCCGTCCTTTGACGGCGCCGGCCACCGTATATTTCGCCGATCCATTATAAATGGGGCCAACCCAGATGCTTGTCCACTCCAGCTTTCCCAACGACCCATTCTGACCCCCTTTGCAGAGCAACGCGATACGTAATGACCGATTGGCATGAATGGACAGAAGACGAGCTCGCGCAGCTGCGTGCACGCGAGCTACAGCACTACCCTTTGGGCCTGGTACGTGCACTGCTTATTCTACGCTCTCAACACGTTTGACCCATACGCCACAGGACAGCGCGAACCGCGTCCAACTGTGGTTCGGCCCCAGTGGCCCCGACCTCGTCGTGAAATCGCTCGACAACTCCTCGCCCGAGCTCACGGTGCTGCGCACCCTACTCGCGCGCCCTGCACCGGGCAATCGGACGGTGCCCACCGAACTTATTGCCTGCGATGCGACGACGCTTGCGATCATGCCCGCGCTGAACCGCACGACGGGCTACGCGATTTGGCCCGACCTTGACCGGATCCTGCAATTTGCGCACGACCTTCTAGAGGTACGCTCGCCGCTTTGACCGACGCAAAGCCCTCGCTTAGCAGCTCTTTTTGTCGCAGGGGATCGACTTCATGCATTCATTGGGCATCGCACATTGTGTACGCGACGCACTTCTATTTTTATGTATCTATGCTCATTATTTCTGGTCCGCTTAGGATGTGCACCCAGATAATGTCGTCCAGGCGGTTCCCACCGCGGAGTACGGCCCTTCTGTAGAGGCCGGGCGGATTTACATCATCGACTTCGGCATTTCTCGCTTCGTGCCAGCGAAAGCGGCTTTGCCGCGGTAGAGGCCACTGAGATGCAGGGCCACTACACCCCTCCAGAGGGGCGCGACGCAGCTGAACCGTTCTCCTACGATGTCTACTGCGTGGGCAGCGCTATCACAGCCGTCTGTCGTGTAGGTACTTCCGGCCCGTCATGCCACGCTCCTGCTGACTCGGAATGAAGGACACCGCGCATAACCTCTCCCGCGCTAACCGCGTCCCACTGTCTTTGTGGGCTTTTACGAAGGCTTTGACGGTGGCCAACCCCGCTTGCAGGCCCTCTATACGCCACGCCCGCAAGATCTTCGCCCTTCTCTACCGCTGGTTGCGGCTCACGCGCTGGGTTCACTGGTTCCTTCCGATTCCGCAGGCGTAAGTCATGCCTCGTCTCCCAACAACGCTCGTTCTGACCGTGGTCTGTGCGCAGGGATCGTATTGACTTGTATGGCTGGTATTTCTTCTGCCGCCTCGTGCTCTCCGCTGCCAAGCGTGGTGGGCATTCGCGCCCATAAGCTCAGGTCTCGTGCCCGAATACAGTTTGAGGGGCGAACCGACTTGCCCAACACGTGTACTACTAGGATGTCTTGGATATTGATGTTCGACATGACACTTCCGCTGCGTCGTGCGTTTTGCTATCAGGCCGAGATGACATATTGCTCTGCCTAGGGTTCCTGTGCAAATTGTGGCGCGCGAATGTTTGATGTTATGTCATTTCTAGCCAGGGTCCCCCGGAACATCTCGCTGTCATCCCGTCTGCACGGTGCGTGGCCCACTGCTTTTTCGGGAAGCGTCGCTCATTGCGCTGACCATACCGCCTGTGCGAACAGCGGGCAGCGGGCTGCCGTTCGCGAGGAGCGGCGGGGAGCCTACAACCGAGCTGAACAGGATGCGAGCGGAGTGCCACCTTCCCCATGGGGCTCTGTGCAAGATCGTGGAGGTAGAGCTGCCCGTCGGAGCTCGTGCAGCCCTCCCAGTGAGGAGCCCGTGTGACGAAATGCCCGCACGTACTGCTTCCTGGTAGCTTAGCGTCAGAATTACACCATGCGGTACGTAAACCAGGCGGCTGACTCTGAGCTATCGAGATCCTGCGGACGGCTACCAGCCTTGGTCATGGTCACAAGGGCAGCCTGGCGCGTTGTCCACGAAAACCCGACGACAGGAAGCCGCGGGGAAATGATGCACGCAGGCATGCTTGTGCGACGTCACCGGAGGTGGGTCGTCATTACCGGGAAAGCATTCGCAGAAGCCGCATGAGCGTTCCCATCTCCATGTCCGGTGCACCGCCATGGACATACTGTCCGAAGCAGGTCCCGGCGGTGCGTCTGTCTGGCAACTACGATGACATAATATACAACGGTCGGGTGACGTCTTCGCAACAGACATATAATACCGCAGAATAATATACAGAGAGTACCGCCATCTCTATCAGGCAACATCGCGACAGCCCTGCTGCCACGCACCCCGTAATAAAACAAAGGAGTTCACTGGCCAGAAGCTTCCGCTCCTCGTTCAAACTGCATCATGGGCATGGGTCTCGGCTGGCGATGCAGCCACGGGCTCACGAGAAGGGGTGGTTGTTCCCTGACTTGCGTCGCCGGGGACGGTGGCCGAACGTACCGCGGGATAGGAGACATGGACTCGTGTAGCTGCTCGGACGGCATATGCCTGGTGGCCTCGACCCACTGGTGAGTGCGGTCAGGTTCGTCCTAAATGCGCGACTGAGCACACTACATGCGACATCACGCGAGAAAATACACCCACCGATGACACATAGCTGTCCCTGTCCTTCTCAGCGTCCAGGAACTTGTCAAAGGCTTCCATCGCCTGCACGCGTTCCTCGCGCCTGCCGCGTTCGTATCCTTCCTTGAAGCCTTCATCAAAGCCTACTTGCTTGCCCTCCTCGAACCCGATCAAACGACCGGATGCTAGGCCCTCGGTCCTGCCGGCATGAAGCCCCTCTTCCTTGCCCTCCTCTAGACCCTCGCGTAGCCAGCCTCGTACCCCTCTGCGCGCCCATCCTCGAACCCGTCCTCCCTGCCGTCATCGTAGCGCCTGCGGATCTCCAAACGCATCCCTCGAGCCGGCCCTCCTCCCTCGCCTGCCACTCGCGCAGCGTCTGCTGGGCCGTGCGCGCCTGGTCCCGCGCGTCCGCGGCGGCAGCCTCAGCGTCGCTCCGGAGCCGCTCGAGGCGCGCGATGTCTGCCTCTGCGCGGCGGAGCTCGCGCTCAGCAGCGTCGGCGAGCATCCGGTAGCGTGTGACCTCCTCGCGGGCACGTGTCGCCTCGAGTTCGGCGTGATGCCTCGCGGCCTCCGCGGTGGTGGCACGGCTGAGGGCGTCGCGCGCACGCGTCTCGGCCGCACGCGCACGCTCCTCAGAGGCGTCTGCGCGCCGCATCTCGCCCTCGAGCCGGTCGCCCGTCGAGCGCAAGACGGCCTTCATGTGGTGCACCTGGCGCTCCTCCTCGGCGAGCACGAGCGACAGCACGCTCGCGGCGTCGCTGTCCTTCTTGGGTCTGCGCGAATCCTTGCTGCGGTCGCGCTCACGAGACCCGCTGCGATGGGAGCTCGTCGAGCTGCTACGAGATTTCTTCGGCGCGATCAGGGAACGCAGGATACCTGGGTCCTGCAGCATGCCGCTTAACGGTGTGGGCGTCGACGTTACCTCCTTTAGTTCAAAGAGTGGGTCCAGGAGGGCGCTTGTCCTGCGAAAGCTGTCTGAACCACACGCTGCTGCAGGGTTAATAGGTCTGGAACTTACTCAATATCGGTGTACGAACTGCCGGGAGACAGCTCAGCTGTCTTTGCCATTGTGAATGATCCTCTCTTTGCGAAATGTGCAGCTCGTCGAGAGGAGGGTACCTGCCCGCACGTTGACCTGGTGCGTCCGACGTGAGTGTAGGCTGCAAGGCCGAAAACGGACGGCTGCGGAAGGACATACGTGTTGAGACGACCGAGCCCATGCCGCCTGCACGTGTTGAGGCTATTGATGGGCAGATATCCTCGAGATACCGTTCGAGGAGGGTGCTCGGCGAGAGTACATGGTTGGCGATAGTCAAAGATTGCCGAGGCCGCAAAGAGGCGGAGCGCTGCAAAACCGCCGAAATGTCGAAGCGCCGATTGTCATTGTCAAGGCGTGGACCTGAACCGCCATGTCGAACCGATGTGCTCCGTCGCATGGGTCATCTGCTTCACAGGGGCTGCCGTAAAGGCCAGCAAGGTTGGAAAGTTTGGCCCCGCATTCACAGTTCTGCAGCTCATGACGGTATTGAGTCATCCATACGTGTACTGTGTTGGCAGGTAATTAAGCACTAGGCTCCTTCCGGCAGTAATGATAGTTGATGTGTCGAGGAGCGAAAACAAGGGGTGTTCTCATAGAGCTGATGTTTGCTGGGAGACCCTGCGTGAGAAAGCTGGGAGTGTCGTGTGGTCATATAGCCCGGATTTCGCGGCAGACTGGAAGGAGACAGACCCTCCGTTCAAGCCCCCCTCCTTCTGCTTTATGAGCCACTGCAACGTCAAGCTGCCGCCTCTTCGCACGGACACGACACTCGGACTGGCGCGCCTCCCGCCAGACGGACGCCATTGTGGCGGGACTGCGAGTGAGTGTCTGACGTCGTCGTTGCCATTATTATTTTGAGTTTAGCATCGCCGGTTAACCTTTCCCGGTCCAGTGAGTCCCCTGGCGCTGCCACCCACGAGCCCGGTCCCGGCGATTACGGGGCATGACCTCATGGCCATGTTTCCGCCGAAGTCGCCCCAGACGGTGCGCGCAGTGGGCGGCGCCGCGAGCTGCACCGTCTTTGCGCAGCAGGAGCGGGCCTTCCTCTCGAGCGCACCGCCCGTGCGCACCTTTTCACGGCACGACCCAGGCACTGCGGACCGCGTGGACTCGCTCCGTACGGCAACGCACAGCACGCCACAGAGCTCTCCCGCCTCGCCGACTGTAGCGACCTTAAGCGGTAAACGTGCCCACAAACCGCTAGTGATCTGATGCTAAGGGCAACTCGCACGCAGGGGATAAGCTTCTTGATGGAAAAGACGACCGAGAGGTTACGGCAAACAATGATCGTCGCATCGCTGCATGCGGCCATTCTTCTCAGAAGGGCCGCACTAGCTTGAAGGACTCGGGAACGCGCCGCTCTCGCTCTCGCGCATGCTCCGACGCAACCAGGTCTCAGGGTGCGCATGACCTCCCCTCTTTCGGATCTTGTCCTGAGTCTGTTCTCTCTGCTCAAGCCTTGCCCGTCGCCGACGGCCTCGCGGCAGGGGTCAAGTCGTCCTTGACCGCCATTCACGCCCGCCGACTCGACAAAGAAACCGGTCTCACCTTCATCGAGACCAACTATCGAAAGGGGAACGAGGCACCATTTGTATTTGTGAACCAGGTCATCTGACATTTCGTCCGAACGCTCTCGCCAGGGGGGCGAAACCTTGCGGAAACGTGCTATGTATACGTGCCACTTCTCTGGGATTTATCATGTAACTATTTACCGGGCATATCAGTCGGGGCTGGCGTATGTCTGTGTGTACTCGTGCCTCGTACGCCTTCAACACGGCCTCGGGCGGCGGTAGATGAGTCCTGTATCCTTTGCCTAGAATCGCATCCTGTATTACTTTCTACAACGCCTTCCCTATGCGGGGCGCAGACGCCTGATGGCGCATCTGACGCGCCACGGCGCTCAGCGGTCTCCGGGGTCGCCATCACGCGCCTATCCGCGACCGAAGGGCGGTGACACTCGAGTCGAACTCCCTGCTCGTCCAACACGGTGCCGACAACCTCGAATATTTATTCTTCAACATATCTGGACTACTCTCTCTCTTTCCCCCGTCGTATCTGCATACTGTGCTGCATACGCCACGCAAGCCCTCTCAGCGCTCGAACCGCAGCTGTACTAGTAGCACCGTCTGAGGAGCCCGGATCTGGACCTGCTTGAAGAAAGTCATGGAGTCGAGTACAAATGGAACTTTAGCGACAACAAAGCTTGACGAGGAGGAGGCCAAGCGGCAGAAGAGGGCGGCGCTGAAGGAGCTGAATGTTACCCAAGCGGGCAAAGGTACGTGTCTCGGTCGGTGTCTGCTGCGCCACGTTTTGAACGGTGTACAAGTGCTTTCCAAGAACCTGGACTCATCCCTCAAGCGCAACACGGCCTTCACAAAGAAGCTGAGACAGTCCCTCGGCACCGAGAACCATGATCAGCTCATGAAGGACATCGAGGCCTTGTCCCTCGAGAAGTACGTTGACGAGCTTCCCGCCGGTGTGGTCGAGGGGATCTCGCGGTGTAAAACCGAGAAGGACGTTTGGAGTGCTGTAGAGGTGCGTGATTATATCCGACGGTTTGGAGATCGCGACCGACGCCTGGTTCGGCATTCAGGTTATCTCAGCGTTACACCGCCGTTTCCCTACGACCTTCACACCAGCTCTGGTCAGCTCTCTGAGTGCTGCGCTAGCGGCGCCCTCGAAGGCCGCAATGTCTGCGCTGAGTCCCGAGCAGCGTGAGAAGGAGGATGCTGCGCGAGTGACGCGACAGCGGCCTGTTCTGCGTGTATGCGCAGAGCTCGCCCTTGTCGGGATCATCAGGGATTCACCCAGCAGGAGCGGTGGAGAGTGGATCATGAAAGTTATCAGAGAACTGGTATGTCGCTTTTGTCTTGCGAACAATCGTCTGGCTATAGGTGTTTGCAGCTCTCGAACGATCCCACACTCTCGTCTCTCCCCCTTCTGTCGACGTTCCTCAAGTCATACTCGCGCCCCTACCTTGGCCTCGTCCCCCCACCGTCTTCTAAGCAGATATCTGCTTCAGCTGAGCCAGGAACCTTGTCGGAAGAGACCACCAAGGAGGCAAATGCCAAGGAGGCTGGTAGCGCCATAGCTAATGGCGCCGCAGCCCCAGTGACCAAAGAGGAAGATGAACTGGTCGAGAAGGACATCCGAGACCGCTTCAAGAAGATGTGCGAGGGATACTTTGACAATGTTTGCAAGAAACTTGTCATCGAGCACAACGTCAGTCGTGGCTATATGCTTCGACATATCACAGGATTTATGCTCACTTTCTCTCTCTAGAGGCTGCAAGAGCAAGACAGGCGCAATCATGAAGCATACATTCGCTCAGGCGAGATCTTCGAGGACCGACAACAAGCGTACGAGAAGATGACGAAGAGCTACGAGAAGCTGCTCGCTAGTTGTCAAACGTACGTGCTTGTACCCGCGCCACGATGGTCTCGCAGATATCCATCACAACCTTTTACAGGCTTTCTGAGCTGCTGTACCTTCCCATGCCGAAGCTGCAGACTGCGTCACACAAGACTGACTCTATTCAGATCGGCTCTAATACCGGCAGCTCACTCGGTGCCGACTCAGAACTCAATGACGACATTCGCGGCGGCAAGTGGGAAGACGAGGAGGAGCGCCGGTTCTTCGAGGATATCATCGACCTGAAGGATTATGTCCCTCGCGGCGTGCTTGGCATCGAGGATGACGACCAGGATGACTCACAGGGCGAGAGCAAGGAGGAAAAGGAGAAAAAGGAGAAAGAGCGTGTCGAAGAAGAAGTCCGGAAACTCGAGGAAGAACTCGCGGACATGGAGGTCAATGAGGGTGTCAACGGCGCTTCTGGCCCTGCCTCAGAAGCAGAGGGAGAAGAGGGTACGGATGAGGATGATGGGTGAGTTGCTTGCATTGGCCATGTTCGTTTCAGCTGATTCCACTATGCCGTTAGCGCGGCTACACCCACCCCGGGGTCGCCTAAGATTTCACCTCCCGGGACCCCTCAGATGGCACCGCAAGGACCCTCACAACTGTTGACAGCGCTCCTTGCCCGCCTCCCGGACACGACGAACCGTGCCCTCATTGATCAGGCTGCAGTTGACTTCGCCTTCCTGAACTCTAAGGCCGCGCGCAAGAGGCTTGTCAAGGTAAGCTATTCTCCCTAGCCTCTGCACAAACTCTACTAATGAATGCTCCCCAGTTCATGAGTCAAACACCGAAGAACCGTTTAGACGTCCTGCCGCACTACTCGCGGCTGATTGCAACCCTCAACAAGTACATGCCGGACATTGGCTCTGAGCTTGTTTCTGTGGTAGGCCCGAATGTCCGGGTGCGCAGTGTGCCACGCTCACATTCACATGATCTTAGCTCGATGACGAGTTCCGCTACCTGCAGCGAAAGAAGAATGTAGTGAAAGAGCTAGCGGACATGAGACGCAAGGTGGGGACCCTGCCGTCGCGTTGTGGCCTTCCATTCTGTCAGCTGACGGGACGGCGCGCCAGAATATCGCTTTCCTCTCCAACCTCACAAAGTTCAAGGTCGTACCGCCGCATGTGATCCTGCACATGTTCAAAGTGTGCCTCGACGACTTCTCCGGCACGAACATCGAGAACATTGCGATGCTGCTAGAGGGCTGTGGCCGTTTCTTGCTGCGGAGCGAGGAGACGAGGCAGCCGTTCAGCAAGATGGTATGGCTGACGGCACAATCTCGTCGCGATCTGAACCTAACTGCTTGCGGTAGGTCGAGCTCATGAGACGAAAGCAGAGCATGCAGCATCTAGATCAGCGGCAGCTCCTGCTCCTTGAGAACGCATACTATCAGGTGCGCATGCATGCGTGCTCCTTGCGTGCCAAGGTGGTAATCTCATGAGAACTCTCGGCAGTGCAATCCACCCGAGCGCGCCGCCATCCCACAGAAGGAGCGCACGCCTATGGAGCTTTTCATTCGTCACCTGATCTACGACGTGCTGACGAAGAAGACGATCGACAAGGTGCTGCGCCTCATACGCAAGCTCGACTGGAATGATCCACTAGTGCAGAAAACCCTGCATAAGGTTTTCACGAAGCCGTGGAAAGTCAAATATGGCAATATCGCGCTGCTCGCGATGCTCACGTACGACCTGCAGCGGTATTACCCTGCGTTCTCTATCGCTGTCGTGGACCAAGTGCTGGAGGATATTCGGCGCGGCCTCGAGCAGAACGTGTACAGCATCAACCAGAGACGGGTCGCGACGATCAAATACCTCGGCGAGCTGTACATCTATCGGCTTATCGGATCGAGCATTATCTTTGACACGCTGTGGACGCTTGTCACCTTCGGTCACCGTGAGTTCTGCCCTTTCGCTTCACATGCGGGTGCCTGACACGTCTTTTCCAGCCGAGGGCAGACCCTTGCCCGGCCAGCCGTGTCCGATCGACATGCCCGACGACTTCTTCCGCGTCAGGCTCGTTTGTGTGCTCCTCGACACCTGTGGCATGTGCTTCGACCGCGGCACACAGCAGAAGAAACTCGACAATTTCTTGACGTTCTTCCAGCTTTACATCCACTGCAAGAATCCGCTGCCCATGGACATCGAGTTCATGGTCTCTGACTCGCTCGAGGTCAGTTTGGCGTGGTGATGGGTGTAATAACATTGACGAATTTTGCAGGCTGTCCGCCCGAAGATGGCACTATTCAAGAATTTCGAAGAGGCTGCATTTGCAGTCGACGAGATGTTCAACGCTGCTTTGCAAGACGCAGGATGTAAGTCACTCTAGGACATTTTTTGTGCATCTGATGGACCTTCGTTCCCAGTGACCAAAGGCGATGACAGCGGCGATGAAGAAGACGATGACGATGAAGAGCGGAGAGAAGGTCGCGACGAAGAAGATGGCGAAATGCCGAACGATACTCCGGTAAGTCAGCGAGACTATATGGTCGGTCAGTGGGTCTGACTATATTCAGATTGACGAGCGGCCTCAATCTCCGGACGCTGTTGTCCTGAAGGCATCGACGACACAAGAGAACCTTGGTCCCTCGGAAGACGACCTGGCTGAGTTCGAGAAAGAACTTGCAAAAATGGTCATTGACAACACCGAATCACGGAAGGTGGACAAGAAGACCGCGCTGGCCCTCTGGGATCAGGCTGTGCCGCCGCCGGTCATTCGCAAGAAGCGCGTCGATGATGCTGAAGAATTCCAGACGAACGCTGCAGAAGAACCAGGAGTCATGAAGTTCACGCTATTCACAAAACGCGGGAACAAGCAGCAGATGCGCGAGCTCGCTATTCCCGCCGAGTCTGCTCTTGCGGTTCAGACACGCACAGCTCAAATGCAAGACAAGGTGGAACAGCAGCAGCTGAAGAGGCTTGTTCTGGATTACGAGCAGCGCGAGGAGGCCGAGGAACTTCGGGGTAAGTTGTTGATTTCGGAGATGGATATGGTACTTACCGTTCCCCACTTGCAGCTCTGGAAACACGCAACCGCGCTGGTGCAATCAAGATTCGCTACGTTGGATAGTGTCTGGCAGGTCCCTTGCTATCGCCCCTTTGTGGTGCTCAGCACACTCTCCTGGGCCAAGGCCTGTGAGGCGCCCCGGCCCCGGCTTGGAGCTACTGGCATGCTTTCTGCTGCGTCGCCCATGTGCCCGGCTTGGATGCTCTCAATGCCTTCGCTCAACATGGCTAGTATCGACTCGTCCCCGCAAGTCCCGGATCGCTCGCATCTTGTCCCTGATTGCGCCCTTGTCCTGGACGGTATCTCTCTCCGCCGAAGCACCGCTTGCACGCTCATTAGCACAGCTTCGAGCTTTTGTATCAATACATGTTATGTTCAGTGAGAACGTTAATGAAATGTAGCGAATGAAATATGGTGTCGTGACCCGCCGTCGCGTCTCTTTTGACGCGTACTGTTGAGGGCGCCTAGCGCGTTAAATGACCTTGCCTCCTACTTTATCCTGTCCTCCACCTTGACCCTCACCTGGCGATGGTCAGCGAACCTCCATGGACGACGAAGATGAATACGACAAGTATTTTGCTCCCATTGACCTGAACGCGGCAGTGCTTGCCGAGCTCGACTCTGTTGAGCGCAAGTTCGCACAGACCCAAGTATCGAAACAACGCACAGAGCCCCCTAAACCACCACCACCAAAGAGGCAGAAGATACAGCATAGCTCCTCAGAGGACAGCCAGCTGGACGCGGTACCCATTGTTTTCGGTTTTGGTGGAGACTATCTCACGGGTGGACGCGATTCCGCTGTACGGTCAGCCCCTCAGCCGGCGGAACAAGAACCTCCTACCACCGCGAAGCCTCTGCCAACAAGGGCGAACGCTGTGTCGACGAACGGTTTCCCAGTTCCTACAGTTCAACCTCAGCCCACGCGACAGACGCATGCCCAACAGTCGCGTACGCCGCAGGCTGTTAGCAGGCAGCACAGCGCGGCTCCTGCGAATGGCTCTCCCCAGGTCGCGCCGCGGGCCCAAACACCGCTGGCCACTACTGTTACGAGGCATAATACCTGGAAAAACAAGCCCCCTACCCCGGATACAACGACAGCGCCCTCAACATCTGTGTCCAAGCCTCCATCTGCGGGACAGTCCTATGCCCAGACACCGCAAGGACAAAGACCTTCTCCTGTTCAACGACAACTCTCCAACCAGGGCCCTTCAGCTATCACTGCACGTGCACGCCAACCAACTGCTCCCTCTGGCAATGGACAGAACCACCCCCAATCCCAGGTCCAACGTCGGCCAAGTGTGACTGCGGGGCAGGTCCAGAACCAGAGACAGACTGACACGCATCGGCAAAATCCCCTGAAGAGACAACACTCAGAGAACGCCTCGGTGCAGCATGAAGGCCCTCGGCCTACGCCGAGGCCACGCAGGGCCCAAAGAACCCAAACAATGTCCGTGACCTTGAACTGGAGATTCTGAGAGCACAGCTTGCAGAAGTACGCGCATATACGCGTCATGTTTTGTCGAATCTGATGAAATTGCTTCCAATAGGCCGTTGAGAAGAGAAAGACAGCTGAAGAGGCGCGATATGCGAAGGAAGGCGAGGTTGCTATTCTCAGGGCGAATATGGTTAAGGTGCATTTGCTAGTACATCGTCCGTGCCTCCTATCTAAAATCAATCTCTTTCAGACTACGCAAGAGCATCTCGCTGAAATTGCACGCCTTCAAGCCGCGAGAGAAGCTGCGGAAGCCGCGAAAGTACAGCTACTGAAAGAACAGAAGGAAGAAATAGAACGACTCAAGACGCAGTACACTTTTCGTGTAAGTATACAGGCTACCTCTATAACTCATCGTACCTAAGCAACTTTTCATGTGCTAGCAACACGAGTTGGAAACTACGTCACGCAAGGCACCATGGTCTGCGCAAGCCAAAAAGATACAGAGCCGACCTGTGGGCTCTCCTATCAGGACACCGTCTCAAATGCGCGCATGGAATTCTCCGCGTGTCTTCCAAGAGCAACCCAGCCAGTTAGCGCAAACTCCCCGGAGGCCTCGGTTCGGTGAAATATTCCCCAGCCCTGACGTATCACGCCTGAGGAAGCCTTTCCTTGTGCCAGAACTGAAGAAGCCTGGGCCAAGCGCGCTAGGTTTCGAAAGTGGCTTCACGCCGTCATCCAAGGCTTCCTCTCAGGTGGCCAAGGATAAGGGCAAGGCGCGCTTGCGTGAGTCTGTCGTTGCCGACGATGACGAAAAGGCGTTCTTTGCTCCCAGCTCATATGCGCCTGGGTCATCACCCCCGAGTCCGAGTCCACTAGAGAGAAGTCGACCGCTGGCCAAACTCGACTTGGTAGAGGATAATGCTGGACCTTCCGAGGAGTCTGCTTCTGCCACTGCCCCAAAGTCTTCATTGCAGGCGGCAGCTCCTGTGTCACAAGACGGCGAAGACGTGCTGATGGAAGAGGCCGCCGCTGCAGCAGAAGAAGAGAATGAAGACGATGAGTGCCATGAGATTGAGCCGCCCAACTGGCGAGACGAGGTATGTCTTTCTTGTCCTGTAGTACCGTAGTCTGACCACCATCGCCAGTTCCTCCGGGTGTTGTTCGCGCACACCCTGCCCGGCTCGGACCTCCCCACTCTGCCTTCATTGCTCAACTATCCTATCCCGCCAACGGCGCCGGCAGACATACAGGCAGCATACACCTCTGTCTGTACGACCATCTTGGAGCATATAGGGGCGCCTGTCAAGTTAGGAGATTGGGGAGCCTATCTTCGGGCTTTCTCCAAGTCTGCAGCCGAGCTTGCGAGCATCCTCGTCTCAACGGTTACAGTATGTACATATGGTGTTCTGTGGTATGATTCGCTAATTCCGCTGCCAGGTGTCCGCGCTCTCTGCTCTGTTCGACTTACTCCGCACGCTGTGTTATACGATTCCGTCTTTCACAACGTCGCTGATGACACCACCGCAAGAGGGCGCCCTTCCGCGAATATTGGCACCAATTTGCGAAAGTATTCGTACTATAGCACCCGCCAAAGCTACTGCCGATGCTGATGCAAGGTCCGAATTGGCACATCCAACATTTTCCTTGCTAGAAGCGTTGTCATGGAATATCTCGGAGGACTTGGCCTCTCAGTGAGTCGTTCGGCCCAATCGTCCGACTTAATGCTCATCCATCCGCAGCCTATCGGCCATCATATTGTACCCGGAATTTATGTCAATGTTCATCTCCTGCAGGCAGCCCCCCGACATATTGGCGCATGCGATGAAAGTACTCACTTTATTTGCAACTCGTGAGCGCATTCTAAACTAGCAGAGGGGTCCATTAACTCATCCATCTAGATACCTCACTATTTCGCCATCTACTGTCGCCTCCTGAGAGTGCGGGCGAATCTCAAGAAGCTCAAAGCAAAGATCTTGTCAACAACCATATCCACTCCTTAAGCTATTGCCTCATAGAACCGAGTCGCGATGGTCCTGAAGTAAGCCTTGCTGGATCTTAATATGACTACCACGCTGACAGTACCCCTAGCACAATGAGTTGAAAGACGCCATCATGACATTCTTTTCGACCCTCGCTCTCGCGCATCTGGATGCGCATACCATGCTACTCAAATCTCGTGCTCTGATACCATGTGTTATCGTATACCTTTCTAACTTAGCCACACCGATCTGGGAAGAAGACGAAGAACTTATGTATTCTCCGGAAGAAGTCTCTCGGTTAGTGCCTTCCGCGTCTTCTTGAATATCTTCCTCCAGGCTGACTGGCTTCACCAGTCGTACCCGGAAGATCCTGCGCGCCATCTCGCTCTTGTATTATCTTGTATTCACACCAAACCCACCGTTCGACCTCCGGCACCGGCTGCACCGGCCGCCCGCAAGGTACCTGATGTCGACCGCACACGTATTCTACGTGACAATGAGCCGCATGGGCTACACGAGCCTGCCGTGCTGGCTTAACGACGAGCAGCGCGCGACGCTTGACCAAGCAGTCGGTAAGCACCGGATAGAGCGTCGCCCCGCTCCCGCCGCATGCTGATGTTGTGCCGCTCTCTTCAGGCATGTCGAAGATGCTCCTCGAGCAGGTCGTTGATGGGCCCGAGCTCGACGCGATATGGGCCGCGTTCCACGAGGACGACTCCTCCGCGGGGGACGTGGACGAGGACGAGGAGAACGAGGCGCGGCTGCTGCACCCTGCGCAGGGCACTGACGAATGATGTTTGGTGAAGCTCGTTGTACTTAGTAATCTGCGATTGTATTTTTTTGCTTGCGTATGCAGTGGAGCACAGGACTAGGTAAGACTGAGGCGCCGAGGCCGACGGGCACGCATGCGTCCGTAAACATTCGCTACGAAACATGCTGAGTGGAACGTATGGTATGTGAGTTCGGTATCTCATGCTGCAAAAAATGTCGCTCTTTGCGTCGCGCAACGCCCACCACGCCTGGCCGAGTGGATGTGTCATTGCGTGTAGCGCAAGCACCGAACGTCGACGAGAGGCAAGTACAGTGTTCAGCAGCAGCAGAGGTCTCCGAAACTATATATACATATATGCATTGAATCTGAGGGAGAGGACATACACAACCCCGTTACTCGCCTACCACCCTCATCGACTTAGCGAACCCTACGACAAAATGTCTGCCACTAGCACACCCACGCTCCGCCAAGATCGCGTCCGCCTCGTCGTGCTGCTGCACGCCAAGGAAGGGCTCTCCTTCGAGGCGTTCGACAGCTACTGGATACACGAACACGCGCGAGTGTTCTCGTCCATCGCCATCGTAACGGAAAACCTCACGAAGTACGAGCAGGTGCGCCGCCTCCTTTGGGCCTGCCCGCGCGGGGCCGCGAACGCTGATGCATATGGATGCACGGCCGCAGTTCCACTTCGACCCGGCTCTGAACCAGACGATACAGGCGCAGGGCTCGGCGGCGCTGCCGTACGCCGGGATGGCGGTGTTCGAGGCCGAGACATACGAGAAGATCATGGACGTCTTCAAGGACCCGGAATACCTCCGCGTCGTCGTGCCCGACGAAGACAAGTTCCTCGACCGCGCGAAGTGCGCGATCGTCGGCGGCCCGTTCGCCACGCTTTGGGAGTAATTGGGATCAAAAGGCGAACGGTTTGTTATTGATGTACGGGGTGACACGGAGTGTGTAGGGATAGAAAAGAAGAAAATACTAAGCGTCGCGTCCGACCAACCAAGTACGACAGTTCCTCTTCAACCATCGAGCCTTACGCGTCTCTGCGTCGGGCTCAATGGCGCGCGCCGCTGCGACCTGTCGCGTAGCCAGTATGCACGTCTCGCTCCGGAATTTACTACTCAGTCGATGGTGCACCTTCGCCTTGGCAAACCGTCAGCAAGCGCGTGTAAACACCCAGAACTTGATCACGCACTTTGACAGAGGACAAGTTGTACGCCGGAGGCTCGGTTATCCAGTCTGTCGTAGGGCGGACGTCAACGTTGCCGAAGTTCTCTAGCCAGATCTGCCAGAGGCACTCCTCCCAGTCCGCAGAGCGCGGTAGGCCGAGGAAGAAGCGCTCCGTGCACCACACGGAGTTGTCGCGGTCGATGAGCACAGGTGAGAGGGGCGAGAAGGGGAACGACGTCCGGCCGCGCATGCTGAACACGATGGGCTTGTCGCCCGAGAAGCTAGTCGACGAGGCGATGGACCGTTGGAAGGTCTTTGGTGGCACGACGGACAGGTTGCCAGGGAAGAGTGCTACCAGCGGGGTCTGAGACAAGAGACGGGCAAGGTTCAGGTAGGCGTTGGGGCTCTGGGTTGTGCTAGGTGCGAGGTACAAGATGTGAGCGGAAAGCGCGCGCTTCATGGATGAGGATCGACGGAAGCCTTCCAATTGTTTGACCAGTTCTCGGGACGCCAGAGAGTCTGGTGCAGAGTGGGTCGTGACGAGCACCGAGACTGGGCCTAAAGATGGTGATCAGGCAGTATACACGAGGGCGTGGCGCGAAATCACTCACCCTTCCAGCGCGAGGCCCATACAGGGAGAGCGTCGATATGGCTGTCTTCCGTCCAGAGACAGGCGGTAACCGACATAGCATCCATGTCGGCACGTAGAACATTTGGAACGAGAGCGAGAGGCTGGGGGTATACCGAGGTAAGCTTGCTCAGCAGATGATCCATTGACATGGACTGCAAAGGGGAGACACCCTGCGAGGGCGCTGCCGCGACACTCTGTTAGACGAATCTCTCTCTCCGGGTTTCGAGAGACGTACGGGGAGTGGTATGAAAGGCATTTTTGCTCGCCATAAGCCTGGAGTCGGAGAAGCGCATCAAGAGTAGCTGCCGGGAGAGAAAACAGACACAGAAGCAGCAGTAGAGAGCCAAGAGCCACTTCCACCGATAGGAGAGTCGCTTCCAGAGAGCAAAGATTGGGCTGCCCAAGGATCCAGAGCAGGATACTGATGACCTTCTAGGCCTCCAGGATGGTCCATCGTTCGAAACGGGGCTACTAGCATGCCGCTTGCCGGGATCGTTTGTATGTCGAAGGAGATGAGGCTCAGTACCGGGAAACCAAAGGTCAACACCAGTCATTTTAAGCCTAATCGACGGCTTTCTTTCGTTCCTTTCATTCCGAGGTCGCTTGTTCAGGTCCATGCAGGCATGCACCGGGTATTGAGCAGAGGAGGGAGATGAGGGAAGGATGCAAGAGCAGCGTGCGCGCACAACCGATCCTTCTCACCCATATTCCGGGTTGAACATCCATTTAAAACTCTTTTGTCAGTATAACCCCATATTTGGCTATCATCCGCGCAAAAGAAGTTTGGTCCGAGGCCGGCGCGCGCATTTGCTGGCCCGCCATCTGAAACCTGAGCGGCGCATTGGGTATCTGAGTCTCAGTCTCACACTCGCAGCGTCCTCGACGACCAGCCATGGCAAAGTCACGAGCGGTGCCAAGACTCAGGGGCGCGGCACACGGTCGTGCAGAACAATGAGCTCATGCGCGCCCCGCGAGGCTGCGTCAGACCTGCACGGTCAGCCTGGAGTTCGCGTTTGAACGTTCGTCTATAAGGGTTCCCAACTTGGTCTCCTCCGGACAACCAGCATCTCTTTCCTCAACCCAATACGCACACGACAGCAGACAGCATGGACGCGAGCCTCTTCAAGGACTTCAAGACTTCCCGCGGCTTCAACTACCACTACTTCTACTCGCCCGCGAAGGGCCCGAGGCCCACGCTCTTCTTCCTCCATGGGAACCCCAGCGTCGCCACGGATTGGGCGCAGATCGTGCCGCACTTCACAAGCAGGGGTTACGGTACCTCGCGCCCGACATGCTGGGATACGGAGACACCGACAAGCCGACGGACCCGGCGTTGTATGTCTCGAGCGGCATGTGCAGGAACCTCGTCGACCTCCTGGACCATGAGGGCCTCGAGAAGGTCATCGCAATCGGCCATGACTGGTCAGTTGCGCCTCGAATGTCAACGACGCTGCCCGCTGACGCCGTGGAATAGGGGCTGCTTGTCGGTCTCGCGACTGGCGAGCTACTATCCCGAACGGGTCATCGCGTATGCCTTCCTTGCAGCGTCCTTCATCGGCCCCATCCCGCCCATCCCCTTCGACGCTTTCCTGGAATACATCAAGCAGCAGGTGGGGTACGAGCTGTACGGCTACTGGAAGTTCTACAGCGAGCCTGGCCTGGACCAGTTCGTGCGGGACCACGTGAGTAGTCTTCGTCCTCTCGGCTTGTCCGTGCTGAATCTGCATCAGTTGGATACGTTCCTGAGTATCCTCTGGCCCAGCGACCCCGCCGTCTGGAAGACGCGTCTCGCGCCGACGGGCGCGCTGAAGCAGTCCGCGCTCGAGGGCTGGACGGCGCCGCTCGCGCCGTACATCACCGAGGAATTCAAGAAGCACCACGTCGAGGTTTTCACTAAGAACGGCTTTGAGGCGCCCGCATGCTACTACAGGATCATGACGAGCGGGCTGCAGGCGGAGGACGACAAACGTGCGCGCCGTTTCTGCTCGTGTTGACGCGCATCGCTCACGGCACGTTTCGTAGAAATCCTACCGGAGCGTGCGGTCCCGCCGAAAGATGCGCCCGTGTTCTTCGGCGCGGCAAACAAGGACTACATTTGCATCCCCGCGTTGGCGTATGCGACGTTCAAGAAGGACGAGTGGAAGGACCACAAGATCACGATCAAGGAGTACGACGCGGACCACTGGCTGATCCTCTCCCATGCAGACCAGGTCAGTCGGGACCTGGAGGCGTGGATTGAGGGCTTCGCCTCAGGAGGACAGTAGTCCGACGTATTCCGGCCATCTGTTCTCGTGCGCACTATGACACACTTTACAAATGGCCAATAGCTAGGATTATATTACTAAAGCCTGCATCACCGAGCCCGAATGACACTAGAAGCGTATGCCGGACGTCGACAAGTGTTTTGACAGACTGCGCCACCTAACAAGCCAGTTTCGCACGTCTTCGAAGAGGCAATGGCACATTCCCTACGTCTACAAAATCACATTCATCCGCTGATGGCACGTTGCGTACGATCCCGCTTAAGCTGCCGGGACAAAAGGGATGCAGCCTGTGGCCACAAAGCCACTCTGGGACAGGCGTCAGTCGAAGGCAACACACAAACAACGCCAAAACAGCACCCACCCCATACTGGTGCTCGCAGCACACAGGCGCAACGGTGCACCCGCCCGCCACGGACGCCGGCGGTGCGCAGCTGAAGCCCACCAGCCCGTCGTCGCTGTCCGAAATGCCGAGCAGACCGAGCAGTGCCAGCGTCGACGGAGCGTTGGGCTAGACGAACGCCGTCGTGCGCTGTTTCAGAAACCCATGGGTTACACAACAGAGTGCGAACGTACCGCCTGAACACTGTTGCAGCACAGCAGCACGTCTGGAGCTGCGCAGGAGAAGACGGCGGTGGCCGTCGGCGCGGGTGCATTGGCACGGTCGTGGCGGGCCCGCGCTTGACTTGAGTCGGCGCGGGCGTGGCGGCCGCCAGTAGCGAGCGCGAGTACGATGCAGACGCAGACGAATTGGAGGCGACGTGTCATTGTACGCGCGTTGTAAGAGCTGTCGTGCTGTCATTTCGCATCATGTTGTGGCGGCTTTTATGTCACGTACAGACGAGCGGTATACAGGCACATATATTCTGGTTTTCCTCGCAAGTTCTTGTCGACTTGCAGTCTGAGGATCCGACATACGTCGGCCCTGCACAGAGCGGCAGATCTACTTGCATTCATTGGAGCGTGCCTGTCAATGCCAGCGGGAACATATCAGCAAGTGAAGGCGCAGATCATCTGTCGTACTGGTAATGTTGGACATTTGTGAAAACGACTATACCGTCTGTGACTGGCAAACCTTCTACACGACCCGCAAATAGTCGTATAGCGGAGATCTTGCCCCGTCCATGTACCAAGAAGAAAGAGCTTGTCGCGCACATCTGGCACGGCGGCTCTACGCGGACGTCTCGGACATGCTGAAGTCGATGACTGAAATCATATTTTCCTTTTGCTGGGCCTGCAAACCAAAGATGGACCCTTAGACAACACTGACAACGCGTCCATCACACGAAACCTAATCATCCTCCTCCACATCACCAAACTCGAAGATGCCGAGCCTGTCCTTCTTCGCCGCATTCACCGCCTCCTGCATGCGCCGGACGACCTGCGGGTACGCGTGCAGGTATTTGCAGCCTTTGCGGTCGATCGTCGCGAGGCCCTCGCGGAGGAGGTCGACGTTGATCGACGCGAGCGGGTCCGCGCCGTGCTCTTCGAGGTCCATCAGGCGCAGGTGCCGCACAGGGCCCTCGCGGAAGTCCGTGTTTGCGACGAGCTTCCGGCCCTCGCACAGCTGCCGGAAGCGGTCCATCGCCTCCGCGTGGTACTCACTCTCGGGCCCGACGAGCTTGATGAAGCTGAGCCGCGCCTCGTGCGCCTGCCCCGGCAGCGCGCGGAACCGTGCGTCGAGGGGGCGGATCTCCGCGAAGCTGACCGTCGCTTGGTTGCCGTAGTCGATGAACGTCAGCTCCGCCTCCTTCTTAATAGGCGATGCCCGCCGGACCTTGGCGCGGTACCACTGGCCGTCGCTGAACTTGGCGGACACCAGGTCACCGCTCTTGGGTGTGAAGCCTGCCGTCGGCGCAACGGTCTTGTGGTGCAGCGAGAACTCGCGCATGAGCTTCTCAAGTGACGCGATGCCCTCAGTGTTGAGAATTTGTACGGAGAAGTTGAGGCCGTGTGGTGCGTCCCGGACATCGCTGATGATGATGTCCTGGTATTCGGGTTTTAGAGCGCCACTGTCCTGCTCCTGTGGGACTTGAGCAACCTGCTCGGCCTCCTCATCGTAATCTGACCACATCTAAAGACCAAGTGTCAGCAAAACCCTCAAAATGTGAGGGACATCCTTACATTGCGCTTCGCCTTCTTGGCCTCCTCCTCTGCATCGTACAATTGCTTCGCCCACGACAAGCCATCGGCGGAGTAGGAGTGCACGTTCGCGAGGCCTTCGCGCACGAGCGTGACGGCAACGTTCTCCGTCTTGTTGAAGTACAGCGATCCGATGAAGCCGCCCGACTTATCAACATCGTGCACCTCGAACTCGACGTCACGCTGCATGTATCTCCGGTTTGAGAAGTCGTAAGCCTCCTGGCCGTAGGGCTCCGACTTCTCTGACGCGTTGCGCGCGGTTCGTGGCGCACGGATACCGCCAAGGACTAGAGTTAGCACTTGATTGTCTTTAGGAATGTAGATCCTGAGGATCTGTCAGAAAACTGTGCATCGAGCGTGATACGCGGACATACTTGAAGCGAGAGCCGGACGCCACGAAGTCGACGACACCTGCTATCCGACCCTGGCGCTTGAAGCCGTTGACGAAAGGCGCGGCGCGGTTGTGCGTCTGAGAAGGTGTAAGTTGCATGCCGCGTATACTAGTGCACGAGATGACGCACCTCGGAAATGTTGAGTGGCTGTTTTGGTGCTGGGAACTCTTTGCCAGAGTGCACACCACGCGCCTCTGCAGCAGCACTGCAAGTAGTCCATATCAGCGACGTCACGAGGCCAATTATATAAGACATACGCTTGCTCGGCGGCCATCAGCTTATCGTATTCGGGCGAACGGTCTTCGTCATCGCGCCTATGGCGGACAGCAGTCGCGAGACCCTTCTCAATGATCTGCTCGGCGATGTTTCTAAGGACAGCAGCTTAGCTCCTAGCATATAGGCTGCAGAGAGAGGAGACATACGCTTGCTGGTTACCGTAGCGGACGGTGGCAGCCTCACGTTCCTCGAATTCGCCTTCGCGAGGGCGAATGAAATCAACGTGCACCTTAACGTGCTTGCCAATCAACTTCTTCCGCAGGAATTCGCGCGCTTCGTGGGCATAGTGTGCCTGTCGTGGGTCCGATTGCCTATGGGGTAACTAGTCAGCACCACGACAATCTTCATCGACAGGGTGAATACGCACTTCGGCGCACGCGTTGAGCTCAGCTGTATCCTCCGCTCTTTGCCTGTCTCGCGGTCCGCAACAGAGATCTGGTCTCCACTCCACACTCGCGTCACGATGCCATCGAACGCTCGCTTGTTGCCGTTGGCGACGGTGCCGTTAGTTTTGACTGCGGTGCAGGCGCGTTCGCGTACAGCTTCAGCCGCTTCTCTTTCGCGGTGCGTTCTGCCTGGCGTAGACGTTCCATGCCACCACCCGCGGCGAGCATCCCTGCATGCCAGTCTACAACGCGAGCAAGGCCATTTGCCACGAGGTGCTCTGCAATGTTACCACCTTGTGCGTGCAATACTGTGCGAAGTCGCGTCATGATGGGCTAAGCAAGCGTAATGGATATGCAAGTACCTGTGCCAATGAAGATGCTCGCCGGGGCCGGTGCAGCGTTTGCTGAGCTCTGGAAAGGGGTCGCGGTCGCGCTTGGAAGGGAGAGGAGCTGCACAGTGACTTGGCGCTGAAGAAGACGCGTCTCGGTGAAGAATTTCGCCTGAAAGCACAAGTTAGCACTTGACTCAGTCATGGTACGCTGTGGGATTTGCTGACCTCTTCGCCGTACGGTTCCGAGGTCTCGTCGGGCTTGCTGGCGACGCGCGGAGAGCGCACGCCCGCAAGAGTGATGTTCACGAATTGGTGGTCTCCATCAGGCAAAAGCAAGCGGATGCGGAGGGTAGAGCCATCCTTGACTTGCTCGACAATACCGTCAATGGATTTCCCCTTCCACTCAGTGATAAAACCCTGGGAGTCTTCAGGCATCATGTAGTGCACTTTACGCGCTTTGGGGCCATGCGGATTCCAGATGCCCTTGCCAGCAGCCTTAGCTTCCGCTTCAAAGTCGCGCTTCTTCAAATCAGCTTCGGATGGCTCGCGCTTCATCTCCTTGAGCTTCGCCCAACCAGCCTTTAGAAGCTGCGTTGCTATGTCAACCCCCTGCATTTCCGCAGTGCCAATGTCGCGTGGCGTGTCATCGTTGGATGGCAGCGAGTGGGCTACGGTGAAGGTCACGGGCTTGCCTACAACGCGGGTGCGCAGGTATTCGCGAGCTTCGTATGCCCATGGCTGGGGACTAGTCAGCATGGGTATAGGTCGTATTGCTGCAGTTGACACACCTCGTCTTCGCGTGCAGAACTTCCCATGCGAGGTGCGGAGATGTCTGCCAAGTGCAGGACCCTGCAAAGCATGAGTACACGGCGTTCCTCGAGCTGGGGACTACGCACCTTTCCTTCGGTGGGTTGCCATGCGGCTCACGCAACACAAGAGAGTCCCCAGAAATAACAGCTGATTACTCCACGATATTCAGCACGTAGACACGGTGTGCATGACGTGGTTAACTCATACATTTGACCTCCTGCGCGCACGTCATGAGTGACTGGGATTCTAGAGACTGTCAGAACGCACCATTCGCTGAGCCATGGTGTATAAGAATGCCTGCGAGCAAAATCCGTGGGATGTTAGGCGGTGGGAAGAGAGAGAAATACGTGAGGTGGAGGGTCGCGTGCAACGAGAAATATAGACGTGTCATAGCTAATCCCAAATTGGTATGCAATTCGCACGCTCGCCCATCCTAGGTGGGCGTCTCTGTGCGAGTTGTCTTTCCGTCCCGCCGTCGTGGTCCGCGTCCCAAAATGCCGTTCTACCAGATGCTATGCATCACCCACCACCTTCCGGAATATGTATGCACAATTAGTTCATTTTCTCGCGAATTGTGCTAAAACCTCTCCCAGAAACATATCAAGGAGCTAGTCACTCTCGCGGCCAAACATGTCATGAACAACGGCGGTGTGGTTCGCAGCCTCGACTCGTGGGGCACCTTGACATTGCCTCAGCGCATGCACAGGCGGAGGAAATGGCACGATATTGGAGAGTAAGTCGTTGTCTGCTTTGAAGTCCAATCCCTGCTTAACACCCCGCAAGCTACTGGACTATGAACTTTGACGCTTCACCGAGGGCACTGCATAGCCTCGATAACATTCTCAAGCACGACCCGCGCGTTATCCGGTGGACAATGATCAAGCTCGGGGAGAAGGTTGAGGATGTCGTGAAGCCACCCTCAAAGACGTTCAGAGCATCATGAGCTATCCTTAGTCTCGAGGGTTCCGGCAAGTTTTCAGGCATGCTACATATATACATACCGTATTTAATTCACTAGACGCTACGGCGCAGGGACTGTCACTCGAGCTGCGTGCCATTCCTACGCTTCACCCATTCCGCGACGTCCGTCAAGCTCTGAACTACCTCGACCTCCGATAGGTTCTCGTCAGGTTCCTTCATCTCAGCTTCGCCGTCAGCACCTGGCCGACGGACTAGGAGAGCCGACAGTCCACAGGCTTTCGCTCCGTAGTAGTCACTACACCACTCGTCAGTGAGATTCCAATGTCAGGATATGTATGCTCACGCTTTCAATTCATCCCCACGTGGAGAACTTCATCTCGTTGGACGCCTGCAAGTTCACATGCTCGCAGGAATATCTGGAGGGAAGGTTTCTCTACGCCTTGCTCCTCGCTGAGAAGCACTGGATCGAGGAATGATGAGATGCCCAAGTCTTCGATGACAGACCCTGGAGGACGTATGCTTAGGTGGTGGTCCATGTGCCAGAGAGGTGCGTACTCATTCGCGTATCAGTGTTGCTCACAAGGCCAGTTTTGATATTCATCGCCTTTAGGCTTTGCACTGCAACAAGACTTCAAAGGAAAATCCCCGTGACACGCGGAGAGACACAAACAGCAAGGATTGGTGTCATCGAAAAGCCTGTAACCTTCTTTTCCGGAGAACCGTCTGAGAAGTCTCGGTACAATCTTGTCCAATGATGTCTCGACAGCTTGATCTTTGGTTCATGACCGAATTACACTGACAAAACAGCTCCATACCGGAAGGATCTGCACCAGCCCCGATGGCTGTCCTACGAATAACTTCTCCCCACCATCCTTCAGCACCATGCTGGTACGCAGGTTTCTCTTCCTGTAGCTGCTTCAACGCTGATAAATGGCAGCGTTCAGCTCCGGTTTGTGCAGACGGTCCGAGATGCATTACCGATCTTGAAGGATCTCTTCAATTTGTCTGGCTCCAGCACGCCGAGGTAGGGCTCGAATGTTTGCGAATACTGAACGTATACCGGAAGACGAGGGACCAGGAGCGTGGAAAACGCGTCGAACAGGACCAAGCGGATCGTCATCGTCGCGGCGGGACGATCTCTTGCGTGCAAAGCTCGCCCAAAGCGATCGTTCGGGAAGTCCCGTGTGCATGGGCCCTGACCATATTTAGGAAGTCTTGTTGTTCAGCACATTTCCGATGGATCGTGCCCGAATGACCACCGTGCTCCTCGCGACGCGTCCATTTCCTGATGGTAGACGAGATACTGTGGATGCTGTGGAATGCATCCCTCTTCAATCATGCGCATCGTTATGGGTGGAGCAGATATAAATTCGCTCAAGGGCATGCACAGATTTCGACTCACAGCGCACCCATGGATCTCACCTACAAACCGGCTATCCTTCCGAACCGTTTTCGTTTCGTCGCGGTGTTCTTTCCCGCTCCAGGCATCTCCCCCGAAGAGTTTCACAACTACTGGCTGCACGAACATGGCCGATTGTTCATGTCGCTAGACATTGTCAAGAAGAATCTGACGAAATATGAGCAAGTCAGTCCTTGTCCTTGCTGATAAACTAGATCTGTATCTGACGTAAACGATCTAGCTCCACTTCAATCATGATGCAGTTCGCAGTCTCACGGCTGCATCGTCCTCTGCACCCGAAGCCAACTCCTACTGGGGCATGGCGATCTTCGAGGCAGAGTCGTTCGACAAGCTTACGGAGGTCTTTAGTCATCCGGACTATCAGCGGGTCGTCTTTCCTGACGAGCAAGTGATTCTGGACAAGAGCAGAACATTACTGTCTGCTGGACAGTTCGCCACAATACTCAATCAGTCTTTCTGATCATGTCGTCGTGAGTCTGTCATCTGCTACCATGCTTCGCGTACTCACATGCTGTATGCTGCCGTCGCCAGAAGCGATTACCTGCCGAAAGAGGCGAAGGTCATTTGCTCGTAGCATGTCATTAGCCGCGGCCCATGGCGTAATGCTATAACGATCGTTCGCATGTGAAGCCTGCAACCGTGCGACGAGCGCTTGCTGGCTGCTTGGGAGGAAGTGCGGCCTTGTTCCATCAAGGGCGTATGCCGTGCGCAGACTTGCCCAAATCCGGACTAAAACGTGTGCACCGCACCATAACGTTCCTGTCAGGGTCTCCGATAGATTCGGGTAATGGAGGTCAGGCCGATGGCCTTCAACAAGCACCGTACCTGTCTACCCTGAGTCTCAGCATCGATAGGTCTGCCCTCATGAGGGCATATGAAGTGCTGCCGCATCTACCTGCGCTCTGCAGGTCGGACCATTAAACCTAGCTGTGCTTTACATGTGATCCTCCAAGCATTCGAAGACTACACAGTAGGCCTGTCAGCGTGCCATTTTCGTTCTCATGTCGGTGCGTCAGTGCAATCCTGCACAGCTCCATCGAAGGCGATCATGCTGCCTATCTTTCTCCCTCACGCTTGCACGTTCCTGGCATTGACACCGCAGGGTGGCGCATGCCGACGAAGGCACCGGCTACGGTAAGCCCGCAAACCTCCATTGCTTGCCATCATTGGTCTGACGGCCACCCAGGTGCTTCCCGACTCGCACTTTCCGGCATGGACCGTGAGCGGCGCCCTGTACGGGATTATAAGGTACGTGTGAACGACCAGTCCTGCCCTTTCTCATTCCCCTCAATGCAGTCATATCGCGCAGCCCTTACGCCCAACCGCGTCCGCTTTACCGCGCTGTTCTTCCCCGTCTCCGGGGTGTCGAACCAGCACTGGCGGCGATACTGGCTGAACGAGCACGGGAGGCTGTTCATGTCACTGGACATCGTCAAGAAGAACTTGACGAAGTATGAGCAGGTGCAGTTCATCCCACCTCTGCAGTGTACGACAGACTAAACGCCGCTCGCCTGTCAGTTCCATTTTGACACCGAGCTCAGTCAGAGCCTGGCGACGGCCATGGGTGCGTCCTCCGGTGGAAGCGCATTCTGGGGCATGGCCACCTTCGAGGCGGAATCGTGGGACAAGATCCTCGAGGTCTTCTCTCACCCGGAATATGCCCGCGTCGTCCTGCCCGACGAGCAGCACGTCCTGGACCGATCTCGGACGCAGGTCTTTGCAGGGGAATTCGCCACCATCCTCGAGAAGAGTGCGCGGTCCAAGGTGGGTCCCGTGAAGCCCGGATTACGTCCGTAGCATGCGGTAACAACTATCGCCGGTATCACAGCTATAACATCACCGGTCCACTCTGGCGACCACCAGGCACATGTCTTCTTGTTCGACTGTCTCTGCTTCCTACTATTCACATTCTTTCGCCGCTTGTACTAGTATTGTATCACTCACGCTTTTCTGATGCACGCCGTACGGACAGAGACAAGTATGTAGTTGTATACAAGATCTATAGCACGCTCACCTTCGCGGAATATCTTCATAACCACCTCGTTTACATCGCGTCATCGTCCTCGAGATCTTGCCCCAGCGGGGAACAGCTTCGAGATGACCTCATCCACCTTCGTGGAGGTCCGACGCTGATTCTGCTTCCGTCCTCTGCCTCTTTCGTTGCTTGTGAACTGAATAGCCAGTCGCGGAAGCTGCCGCAGGCTCAGGATGCCGAGCCAATCGAGGTCGTGCCTTTGGTGAGTCCGCGGTGAGCGACGTCCGCGTCGAGGTCTAGAAACGAGTGAAAGATTCATGCCAACAGCGTCGGGAGCAACTCACTCGTCACGCCCCGCCGTCCTCGCCAGTACGACCGACGCGTGACGACTCGAGTGTTCTGCAATTTTCGCGGGAGAACGTAAGTCGTACTGTAAGCCTGATGGAGCGGCGCCGACGTTGCTACCGGCGCACCTGACGACAGCTTTGCCAGAAGGATTCTGCAATCGACGGCGTCCAGGAGGTTGGTGACCCGCATCCGCTGATCCTGAAGCGCCTGACCCTTTGACCCAACCGACCAATCAATCGCGGTGGCCGGCCGATCCATTCTCACCGCGTTTGCTCCTGGCTCAGTTGAAGTTGACGAGCCTTGACAACACTAGTACGCGAAATTTTGGACACGATGGGCTGCGGGTTGTCCTGGCCTTGGCGACGGCTAGCGTCGCCAGGGCCACTGTGCAGGCTGCGTCGTCCGTATAAGACTCGGTGACCCGTGCGCGGTGGGAGGCCACTCGTCCACAGGATTTTGACACCGCCGTTAGGCCCACTTCTAATCTCTTCGTTCTCTGACTACCCGCCGTTCGTTACCCTTCCCTCTCGTTAATCCCGCCACAATGCAGTCCACCTACCGCTCCGCCTTCAAGCTGACGCCCAACCGCGTCCGTTTCACCGCTCTCTTCTGCCCCGCACCGGGCATCTCCAACGCGCACTTCAAGAAGTACTGGCTGCAGGAGCACGGCAAGAAGTTCATGTCGCTGGACATCGCCAAGAAGAACTTGACGAAGTATGAGCAGGTCCGTTACGCGCCTTGCTTCTCCGTGTCTCGTCCTTCTGACGAGAGTCTGTGCAGTTCCACGTCAACAACGAGCTTAGCGAGAACCTCGCTGAAGCTATGGGTGCCTCGCCGCGCGGCAGGTCCCTCTGGGGCATGGCCATCTTCGAAGCCGAATCCTGGGACAAGATCCTCGAGGTCTTCTCGCACCCCGAGTACCAGCGCGTCGTCTACCCAGACGAGAAGGTCATTATCGACCGCAGCCGCACGCAGGTCTTTGCAGGCGAGTTCGCGACGCTGCTCGAGAAGAGCAGACTCCGCGTGAGTATCAAGGTGCTTCGATACGCGGACATTTGAGCTAACAAGTCCATCAGGTGTGAGATATCACGTACCCTGATTTATCTCTATGCACTCTCCTAATGCTGTAGTTGTGATGAGGCGGTCACGGACATTTGTGGACACACCGTATTTATGTAGCCTAACGTACCATGTCATATCCTAGTGCTCATCATCCCCTATGCTATTATCTATGCTGCTTTCGACTTGCCTCCTTGCGTGAAGCTATTGATCCACAGAATTAGCTCTCGAGCGACTTCTTCGGGATGAGTAAAGAGGAGCCAGTGGTCACTATCGAAGTCCTTGCAGATTATACGGTGGTCCTTCATTGCCTCTGAGCGAACCGTCGCGTATCCAAACGCAGGAGTGCAGATATAATCTTTCGTAGTTGCGCCAAAGAAGATTGGAGAATCGATAGGCGGAAATGCTCTTTCCGGAGGTATTCCTGGCAGTCTACGCATCAGCATCTCACTTGCTCACGCAGCATAGTACGGCTTACTTGCATCGTCAGCTGCCTGATATCCTTGGACCATTGCACGGTACCAGTTGAGAGGACCGTTCCACCCCCCTTTAGTGAAGACCTCCTTGAAATACTTCACATCATCCTCAGTCATGTACGACGCCAGGGGTACCTTGAGGTCCTCCAGCAAACTCTTCTTGTGTGCACCAACAGGAGCGATGTAATCTTTCCACACTTCAGGGTCGCGAGGGAACCACTGGCTGATGAAGGAGTCAATCTGCGCAAGGATTAGACTCGAGAAGAATGCAGCCGGAGAAAGTACTTGCATGCTCCGTGATTATCTCTCCAGCATCGGGGTCTGCGCCAAAGAATGCCCAGTATCCAAACAAGTCGCGACCACTGATGGCCTTCGTGCCATCTAAGAAGGCTTGCAGATCAAATGCGCCCCGCGGAGGTACGTAGGACCCAGCAAAGTAGGCATATCCGAGCGCTCGCTCTGGATGGTAGCTGGCAAAGCGCGAGGCTGGAAAGTTTCCCCTGGATTATAGTCGCGGTCAGAGCGTCGGTGCAGACGGGGCGCGAAAGAGAGACGCACCAGTCATGACCGATGATGACGGCCCTGTCGACACCTTCAGCATCCAGAATGTCCACCAAGTCCTCAATGAGCGCACTGCCACGATAGGCGGCAGGTTCTTTCGGCTTGTCCGTCCCGCCATAACCCAGCATATCTGGGGCTACGATGCCATAGCCCTCCTCTATGAAGAACGGCACGATGAAACGCCAGTCCCGAGACGTCGACGGGAAGCCATGGCAGAGCAGCAATGTCGGCTTGGGCCTTCAGCGCGAAAAGCCCAGTAGTGGTATGTCAGTCCACGGGAGGTGGTAACGTCTTTGTAGAGAGATGGGTCCATGAAAGGTGAAGGTGCGCGATAGGAGTTTTAAACTTCAGGGTCGCCGCACGTGTGCACTGAGACGTACAAGGGCAATGCGAGCCTGAGGTTTCAGGATGACCACGTTCCACCAACAGGACATCCGCACATGACTGTGTCGTACCTTCTGGTTGGAGGCGCAGCTGCGCTGACGGGCGGCCTGCGCCCGCAACGTCGCAGGACTCCGAACACCCTGATCCGTGTTCCGCGCAAATGACTGACGATCACGCAACGGTGTTCATTTGGATCGTATTCGACAGAGACAGAGGCAAGAGGCTTCATGGAAAGTAACTAATGATATCGCTCTCCGTTCGATACTCCGCCCTCACCTCCAAAATGTTTATGATGCTTTGAGCTAACTTCTGTGCCGCCACCTCCTGCATGACTTTCCCGCAACATGTGAGATAAATAACATGAAAGGGACTGATGCCAGTCCTTTACAGCAAAGACGAGAGATTGAGCTTCTGAAGCTTCCGCGTCGCACCATCACGTCCTGTAACGTGCTCCAGTCCTGGCTCATGAGGGAATGCGCGAGCGCGTGTGCGAATACGTCTTGTGAAGGGGCATTTCCCCCCACCAGTGCCCGACTGTTTGAAGGCGGACGTTTAAACGGAGCACGCGGAGGTTAGGCGCATCCAGTCCGGATACATGCTGCATCATATCGTCCCATTTGAACGACTCAGACCTGAATTCCGGCTCTTGAGATGCGGGAACGACAGTGAAGGAGCATGTCAAGTCAAGGATGCGAAGTGATACAAAGATTTTGGAGCTTCTGTGGGATCTCATGGGGCATGTAGGTCAACTCTACCAGCACGGGTGCTGCGGCGGCTAGGATATTCCATATATTCGCGTCTAATGTGCGGTAGCCGTCACCTGCCGCAGCGTAGAGCAGTCCAGTTGTTCTGTCAAACGCTCGGTGACACCTTGCAAATACTGTGATGGTGAGAGGGCTTTCAGGTGATCCACCGCAGTCCTGGTGAAACGACGGTGGATCTGGGACGCGAGGGGGGTGATGGGAATGAGCGTATTCTCTGTGACTCCTTGCAAGACCACGGTCTCTATGTGACTGAAGGCAGACAGGATGCTGAGGATGTCTGCGCTGATTCAGTTACCCAGTGCGATGGTCCGAACTCAAGCATTTTGAGATGACAGAGTCCTGACGGAATTTGAGGTGGTGGGCCCATGATTCCTGAGCCACGCTCAAGGTTTATCACTAGTAGAGCTTGCATATACGGGAAGAGCGAGGGAAGAGCATACAGCAGAATATACGGAAGGGCTCTGCTACTACGGTATGTGTGTTCCTCGAAGAGCGAAGACCAGTAAGCCCTAGACGGCGGATGGCGTAGCGGATCCGTGGTGATGATAGAATGAGGTCATGGAAGTCTGTGAAGGATACCGTGTGGGAAGGACATTCGCAAGTAATGGCGTACTCATTTTGGGTCCAGAGAGTATTACACGGCGGCCAGGAGAATCGGGAGAATAGGAAGAACGCGCTCGACAACTCCCAAGCCTTGCACGTTGAAGAGCATTGTTTCAGACTCGACACGTCATCATGGAGATGGCTGATGACTATATCGCACAACTCTTGGGGCATTCTACGAGTGCGAGCCTGAGTCTGCATGATGCCAGATATGTCGTCGGGAGCAGATTTACAAGTCTTGACCGTGGGGTTGGGCGGCAAGCTGGACACGCCGGAAATGTAGCTGTTCGGGGTATAGAGATCGTTCAACACATTGCTATGCGAGACAAAAAAGAACGACCGACCGACCACTACGACGCTACGAAGATAAGGGTGATGAAGGAGGTTCGACTGGGAGACCATCCACCGCCTCGTTGTGACGTGGTCACGGCCTACGTAAGCCATCCGTTATCGCCTGCCTCGTGGACAAACGCTCAAAGCGCAGGATCTAATATTGTGAATGCAGACACAAAAAATACAGGCGCGCAAGGGTATATGAGCAGTCTAAACATCTTCGTCATGTAGCGTTTCCTCCACGTCGTCTAACGGTGTCTTGGATGAGCGTTCGAATAGGAACGATACGGATCCACCCGGCAGGGCATCGACAGGAAGCGGTGGACGTGTGGCCTGTAGCACTGCTTCGAGATCAGTGGCTTCCAGGAGCGCACTAACTCGCGACGCCGCAGCGCTGCTGCTGACTCGAGACCGCGCATCAGGCTCGGGTACAAATACTAGCTTCTGGAGAATCGTGTCTTGTATGCGCTCAACGGCATTGCTTCGCAGACAGTTGATATGTGTCCATTGCCAAGGGCAGCAAGCTGCTCTTTCTTCTGTCGCAGGTACTACGGACGAGTCAGTACGACTGGTAGTGGAGCACGCGAAGGCTGTGAACACACCTCCTTATCGAGTTTCCTGATGTGTTCTGGCTTCACAGCAGATGCCTGAATGAAACCCATCTCCGAGTCGCCGCCGTCATCGTCGTCATCTTCTTCCACTTCCGACACTGAACCGCTCGATAGACCTTTCGACGATCTCTCCATAGCTTCCAAGGAGTCGGATCATCTTCGCAAGGACACTCCAGCAGCTCGTGCGTATGGCATGCAGTGTTGGGATGGATTGTGAAGATGTCTCTCAGCTGTGAAAGAGATGTCAGCGTGCGTTGAAGCACCGACGAATATTACACCCACATCTTTACGTGTGAACGAGTCCGACTTCGATCCTGAACCGCCCTAGAAAGTTTCTGGTAAGCCCGATGCCAGTATATGCAAGGAAGACGAACCTTTCCAAGCAACGCTGCGTGCGAAACAGAGACGTCAGAGCAGACAAAAGAAGGAGAATGTGGATGTCACTTACAGTCACTAAGCCCGAGCTTGGTAACTTGTCGCTGGTAGATTTTTTCTGCAAAGAGTAATATGTTAGCATTGAATCCGAAGCAATGCGTGTTAAACCCCACCATCTATAGATCCTGCGGTCAGGAAACGATAAATGAACACGGGACGCTTCTGTCCATCTCTGGGATAGTCGTCAGAATGTCAGAAAGCGGGCGTTGAGCCCGTGAATGTACCTGTGTATTCGAGCCATTGACTGCAAGTCGTGACTGTTGTCGTTGCCTTAGCAGTTGACTTCGCCTCTCGTAGAACGCGGAATAAACGCACCTCGGATTCCAGTCGGAGTCGATCAAACATAGCCTGGAAGCACCGATGAGGTTGAGACCCACGCCTCCTGCCTTAGAGCTCAGCAAGAACACGACTAGTCATTGGGTCAGTGATGCGGTGAGCTCACACAAACGATGTACCTACATCGTTGCCGTTGAGACGACTTGTTGAACTCGTTGACGTAGTCCTGACGCTTCTGTGCAGCGGTGGACCTAGACAAGAATAAGACAGACCATTTAGACAAGCGTGAGAAAGGAGCATACCCGTCAAGCCGAAGGTACGTATATTGTTTCTTCTTGCAGAAAGCCTCGATGACGTTCAGCGTCGACGTATAGTGAGAGACGACGATACATTTCTCGTCAGTTCCCTGGGATGCAAGTCGTGATCACCCCCATGGCTACGAATTGCCAGAAGCTAACCTTGTAGAGCGCACGCAGCAAGTTGGCGAGCGCGATCAGTTTACCTTCGCTCTCTGGTCAGCAGACTATCTAACTGGCCAGCAGGAATCAGAAGCGTACCGCTCAATGATACGTCCTCGATCTGCGCTCGGTCCGGGAGCAGCTTGGCTGCTTCCGTGAACACACTCCTCTTGATAAGTTCGCCCTCAGCATCGCGTCCTTGCTCCCGCGCCTTATCTGCCGCGGCCTTGAGCAGAATGGGGCTGTTGCTGACCTTCGTGAGCATGCCGATCAGCGCGAGCGACTCCGCCGTCGAGTTCCGCACGAGATTGTCGAGCTTGTCCGCGGTGAGAATTTGATGGAAGATGTCTCTTTGTAGCTTAGTCGGCGTGATGAAGACCACGTATTCATCTGTATGAATATTGTGAGCGCACGGAAAGCAGAACGCGGTGCACGACCTTACACTTCGGCGGAAGGTAGTTCTTCAGAATGCCTGCATCCCTCCGTAAGACGAAAGACTGCGCTGTCTCCAGCAACTGCTCAAGTCGGGCTTCGCCAAGTTCTCTCTCTTTTGCGGAGCATCCTGGAGCGCGACTCTTCAGGATTGGGGTCTCATAAATCTTCTTGAAGTTACTGTAACTTCCTGTTTCATACCGGTCAGTTTCTACCACATCTCAATCCCTCGTAGGATACTTACCCAGCAAGCCAGGATTGCAGAAATCCGCCTACGAACACGATAATGAGAACTGTTTGACGCGCGAAATCGTGAAACGGACCATAGCATGAAACTCGCTCAAGTCGTTCTGGATCGGTGTTCCTGAGAGAATGATCCTTCGCGGGGTGCTCAAGGCTTCGAACATGGTCGACGTCTTATTAGATGCGGACTTCAAGCGATGACCTATGAAGGGCAGTGAGCCTTTGCACGCTTATGAGCTTATGAAGATCCACATGCCTTCGTCGCAAATGATCAAACCGATTGGCGGGCTATTAGAGTGTGAGTTCCAAGAAAAGATGAAGTCGGATTGTGACGTACATGCAATACTGGAGATCGTTGCTGTAGAAGCGCTTCAGTAAACATCACAAGGCACGAATATTGCCGAACTACTGACATCACTGTTCGAAGTCGTTCGTATCCTATGATCAACACATGGTGTATCCGGCTATGCAACAGTCAGAAGCTGTCAAAATATTGGAACGCGAATTGACTCACGAATTGATGAACTGCTTTATGGTAGACTTGTCCTTGTCACCGGTGAAGATGCCAAGTCGGTCTCTTCCCAACCTTGCCCTACATTAATAACGACTTGACGTCGAGAGCACGAGAAGCACACCATTTGTAAAATTCGTTCTTCCAATTCTGCGAGCACTGGGTTAATAAAATGAAGAAAGGCGGCCACGGGAGACGTACGTTGACGAGCGACACTGGACAGACGATCATGACTTTACCGACTATAGGGCCTAGTCCAGCGTACGGATTTTGCTCTGGAAAGTAATGAGACAATTGTGAGATACAACGATAGCTTCATATACCATATACGAACTGAGTAGTGTCCAGATCAGCGTGATGGTCTGCAGCGTCTTGCCCATACCCCTGCGAGAACTTCTCAGTTTACTCCAATAGATAGGGCGGCGACACCTACATCTCGTCCGCAAGGATGCATCCCCTTCCGTCATGGCCACGCATGGCCATGACGCATTCGTACATGAACTTGACACCCTCGACTTGATGGGGCGAAGCTTGCGCGCAAGGATGGGATCGATGACCACAGGGACGACAGGCGCGTTCCTACAAGTCTCCCTAGTCAGTATAGGCAGAGGCATATCGAGTATCTACGTACTTTTTGTTGAACTTGGCTATATGCGTCTCATCCGGTGACTTCAGTACCACTGCGTCCGGCGCAGTGGGGTCATGCCTTGATGACGCGTTTAGCTCGTTATCACAGCCAGCATCATGACACTTACAGAGGGCCCTTAGGCTTTGTCTTTTGCGCCGGGGCGTAGAACGATGCCGCTGCAACGTACTTCTTGGGCGCTGGCGCGGGTATCGGCGACGGGGCTCTGGGAGCGGGGCAGGCGAGGCATTCACGTTTGCCTTCGGCTGTTTCGCCTCGATAAACGGCAAAGCTTCGGCCTGGCTACTGACGAACTCTACGTCGTCTTCGAGGTCCTCTGCGCCGGTAATGGTGGGCATCTCAGCTCGAGTGATCTCGTGGTCGACCTCGAATTCTTTGTTTCCCATACGGCCTTCGTAGCCAATGTATATGGGGGTGCCGTCCCATGGCTTCGTACCAATTCTAAGTGGACAACAATGTCAAAATGCAAGTAAACAGAGGAGCAAGGCGACTCACATAAGTCCTCTTTCTGTAACCAGAGTCATTTTTGTTCCCTTATGCATGAGATAGGCATCGCCATCCCATGTCTTGTGCTTCTTCTGCTGAGGTTTCCGCCAGTTGACATACCAATATGATGACTTGGTATCACTCGGTTTGGCTTGAGAGTTTGTAGGAGAAGACGCGCCTAGGTGCCGATAAGACGGAGACGAAGCTGTAGCAGAGCTAGTATCTGAAGTGGAGGGCGGCTGAACACGCGAAGGTGCCTTGAATCCGTTGCTGTTGTTTGGCCTGAGCGGTACAAATTGCTTCGCAGCCATACCTGTGTTACGGTGCACAGTAATGCTAGAGCCTGATTCAACCCCAGTAGTTGCCACGCTACCGGAGAAGCAAGTCCCAGACATGTAATCAGACGCTTTTATGGCATGGTCGACGCGTATGTCCTTGCCACCGAGATGGAATTCTACATCTTCTTCTAGCTTGGAGGCTTCTACACCGTTTGGTTTGCCACATGCAACACTGCAGGTAGAGAATGTAAGAGCAAGATATATGCGCTGCACGACCGACTCACCGTCGTCCGTCCTCATTACTCAGCAGCTCGCACCAGTTGCCTTTGACGATCAGGACACCGTCATAATCCCACGTCTTGTGTTTCTTGTACTGGGGATTGCGCCTGGCGGAGCATCTTAGTTCAAGAAAGCGCTGTCTCTTGTGAGTCAACGCACCATTGAACAGACCAGTGTTTGCCTCCGCCGGATTTACTCGTCGTCTCGCTGTCGTTTCTCGAGACTGCCTGCTTCTTGTACGCTGAACCACCTGAGCTGTCTGCGTCGAGTTTCCGTTTGTTGTTTCCGTTTAGAAATGGGGTCTGGAATGCAGGCATCGAGGCAAGGAGCGACGGCGGTTGTGGTGGTGCAGAAACAAGGAGCGTGGCGCCCGCACCACGCGTCGCGACGCGCGGGTGAACTCATTTAGGCACGTGACCGCTCTGCAAAATACGGGCAAAAAGTGTGGGATATTGTCCATCTCGTTTCACGGGAGAAGAACTCTGGGTCGAGACATCAAAATGATGCTGGCTGTCATGCTGACGATATCGGATGTTACTCTTAGGCTCGAATTTGTCTGGACACACCGACAAGGCAAGTCCGCAAGTCCGAAGAAGAAAACGGGAGACGAAAGCATCGGCCAAGACATCGCAAATCACACGCAGACAGGAAGGCGGTGGCCCAGGACTTCAATGTTATAATGACGAGATGCAAATAGGGTATGGGACTGCGGCTCGGCAAGAAGCGTCACAATAAATAACTGGCCGTGAAGCTGGACCAGGGTACATGCAAGTCGGAGGCTATGTCTGCCCCAACAAGACGGTCATTATCACATCGCAATGCGCTTCTGCGCCGCGAGCCCCGCCGCCAAGCGCGGCAGCATCAGATGCTTCCGTAGACAGGCTTTCCGTCTATGACCGTCGCGAGCACACGAGTGTCGAGGATCTGTGCGGGAGCGACGGACATGATGTCCTGCGAGAGCACGACGTAGTCGGCGCGCTTGCCGGCGGCGATGGACCCGAGGACGTCCTCGGTGAAGGACGCATAGGCGGGGTCGAGCGTCATGCCTGCCGCGGTGCGTGAGCAAGGATGCACGGACGTGTGAACGCGCGGGTGATCGCATCTGCACCCACCTTTCAGCGCCTCCGCGCGCGTCATGCGCTGTTCCGGGAACCTACAGGATGCACAACGCGGAGATCAGCCTCTGCGCCGCACGCGGGAGCGGGGGAGCCGCCCGCAGCGGGAGGGGGACGCACCAGCCATCGGGTCCGTGCGGCGAGGTGCCTTCTGCCGAGAGGCGCGTTATCGCAGCGTAGAAGCCCGCGAGCGGGTTCACGCCTTCGACGGGGAAGTCAGAGCCCAGCGTTATGCGCGCGCCATGGTCGAGGATGCTGCGGAACGCGTAGAGGCCCTTCACACGTTCGGGGCCCTGCCATTCAATGCGATGAGCAAGCATTCGCGGATCAGCCCCAGCTGGGGTAGGCGGGACATACCAGTCGTTCTTCCGCATACCACATGTCGTCGGTGCTGCAGGAAGCCTGTCAATGTGGAGTGTGCGGAATACAGACGGCCGAACTCACGCATGCGTCGGCTGGACGCTGGCGATAACTAAGGGCCGACGTTAGTAGAGTTTGGATGGCATACCGCTGCGAAGCCTACCGCCGAGGTCGCCGAAGCGGGCCATATCGCGCTGGGAAAGCAACTGGGCATGTTCGAGGCGTGGCCGGAGCGCCTTCACGTCTGCAGCCTTCAGAGCGGTCTCGAAAGCATCGAGCACGAGTCCATTCGCACGATCTCCGATGGCATGGACATTCTGGCGGCAGAAGTATCAGCGCTCGAGGCCTTCGAGGTGTGCACGAAACGTACCACTTGCCAGCCATCCTTGAGGAAGCGCGGAATGACCGTGTTTAGCACGTCAGCATCGATGCGCATTACGCCACGGGTCGTCGGATTGTCGGTATACGGTTCATACAACTAGAGGGGAGCGCTCAGCGGACTGCAGGCCGCAGCCGAATGAAACAAACCTACTGCTGCACCACCAGACCGCAGTGCACCTATGGACTACAGTCAGCAAGGTCGGGTGGCGCACACCGCCGCTTACGCACCATCAGCAAAGATTTTGACACTGCGCGCGGTAAGCCGGCCGTTGCCCGCGCCGATCAATTTCTCGCGACGGTCGCCCCAGTAGTCGGCGGACTCGTTGAAGTGAGTCATCCCATACACGCGTATCTGTGCCGCAGATCGAGGTAAGATAGCAGTTCCGAGAGCCAGCGCGAGAAACATGAGTGTACGCACGGGGAGTTTGCCCTCATCGGCAGCCCTGCAGAGGGGAGATCATGATCTGAACACTAATGCAGTGCGCAAGGCATACCTTCGGAAGAACTGGAGAGATATAGGATCGAAACCTGCGTCATGGATGCTCGTGAGGCCGTGTGCGACCGCGTCCTGCACGGTGAGGTTGAATCGCTTTTCGAGCTCTTCGTAGGTTGGCTCTGGGCGGAGAACGTTGACGAGCTCCTGGGCGTTGTCGAGGAATATTCCGGTGGGCTTGCCCTGGGAGTCGCGAATGATGATGCCGCCCTCGACTTCGTCCGGGATCGGGTCCATCATGTGCAACACTGTTTTAGACACCCATAGTGCGTGACCGTCCTTGGACTGCAATATGATGGGGCGCCCGGCCACGACAGGATCTCGCTCCAAATCATCCTGAAACAATTCACTGGATGAACCTCGCAAATGATCATAGAAATCACTCACAGCGGATGGAAAAGTGGAGTCGAGCCACTTTGTATGGTCCCAACCCCAGCCTTCCACGAACTTGGTTCGGTTGTGGCGGAGCCGGGATTCGCTTGGATGTAGGTCCTAATGCGGCCGACAGTCTCTGGATGATCGAGCGCAGAGGTGCGTCAGGGTCTCAAGAAGCACGCTACATTGTCAGCTCACGCACCCTTGGCGGTCTGCGTGCCTTCCATCGGAAGGATTCTTGTGAATCCGTATTCCAGAATGTGTGCGTGGGAATCTGGGCACGCGAAGGTCAGCTGCTTCGGAAGGAAGGCAGGAGGCCCGGATGGTGTTGGGAACGCAAAAAAAGTTTGGGACACTAGCCTGTAAGTCCAGGGACTATAATCGCACCAGATTTGATGAATCGTATGGGCAGCGCAGGAGCGGCAGCAGCGTCCGCGCCGTGCCAACGCTTCCGAATATCCTCTGCAACGCATGATAATCTTAACATGAAGTCATTCTCATGGAGGTGGGTGACTAACCTAGGGATCCGGTGTCGGCGAACGTCTCGTCCTGGATGACAATGCATTGCACCCGGGGTACATTTTGATCGACGGTGTAGATATTAGCACCGTCTGGAGAGCACAAAGCGTACGTCTGAGGGAGGTCAGAAGTGCTGTACGGGTTGCGCAAGAAAATGAACGCCGAAATGGAGAGCGACACGAAGAGGAGGAGGTAGCGTCCAGCGGTGCCCCGCCTCACGGCGGTAGCGGGCCCCAGAGAATGGAGGGCGGCTTTTTCGTCGCTGGCCTCCGGGGTCAGCTGCCGCTTGCGGAGGCCCGGGGAGTTGCGAGAGGAAGACATGGGTGAGCAGGCAGGTGAAGACAAGGAGGGCCGACGAAACGCGACCTCCTTATATTCCCTGGAGCAGCGGGCGCCACAGGACACTGCGAATGCACATCGTTCCGGCAGAGGTCAAGACGAGATCTGCTGCTGCCATCAGCCGTGCATCCGAATCGGCGATTCACAGTCTCGAGGGGGGTCATACTCGGGCTGGTATGTCGCAGCAAAGCCCGGATGCGTGCCAAGGCGGGAACCTCACCTTCAACGAACACCCGCCGGCGCTGAAACCGACAAGCGCTCTACGAGCGCCGGGGTAGACGCGGGGAAACGGTACTAAGACGTGCTAGACCCTCCAACAGAACAGAAACTGGTTCGGATGTCACGCAGGTCGCCATGAAATTTGCCTGTGGTTCCCGGCCGCAAACTCAAGCAGACGCTAATCCCGTGCGCACCGAGCGACGAGGCACGAGATAGGCGCCTCCGCAAGCGCGGTCTCGCGGGAGGGAGTTGCCGCGGCGCTCAGACGCCCGATAGACCCTAACCCCACGCAGCGATCAAGCCACGTCGCGCTGCGTCAGTTGCGAGCGCCCATAGCGCACTCTGCGCGGACTTGCCTCCTCGGCACCGCTTCAACGACCTCCTCCACGACCCTTCCTCCCCAGCCTCGCCCCAGCGCACACGGACGGCAACACAGCCTGCTGCTGGCCCCGTTGCTGAAGGCAGCCATGCCGCTCAACGACATTGTCCGCCAGAGGATGCAGCCTCTCACCTCGGCCTTCACCGCGAACAGGATATTCCTCTATGCCGTGCTCAGCACCGTCGCGACCGTTGCGACGATTGCGAACGCCTGCAAGGCCTACAGTAACTTCTACTCGGTGTCTGTCTACCTGTCTAGGAGTGGAAGGAGCCTCCTGGTGCGTGTGCTGCCATCTATGAACCGTCGCGCCGTGTCCAACCATCTTGCAGGTCCTGGCCAACTTCGGCTTCCTCTTGGCATTGCTTTCGGGGCGTATCCTGCAACGCATATTCTTTGGGCCCCTGCAGCCACGCGAAGTAGAGGCAAGTCCTGCCCATTGCGCCATGCACGGCTCTGCTAACACCGTGGCGCCTCCATCAGCGGCTCTACGACCAGACATGGATGTTTGTCACGGAATCTCTCCTGGCGTTTACGATATTTCGGGACGACTTTGACATTCCGTTCGTTATTATGTTCGGGTTCCTCCTCTTCATCAAGTGTTTCCATTGGCTCATGGCCGACCGTGTGGAATCGGTGAGTCTGCTGGCCTTTCGCGTTCAATCAAGGTTCAGCTAGCATATGGTGCATTGAGCATGCGCGGTTACCCTGGCGCATTGCACTCGCACGCAACCCTCTAGTTCGCGCCGGGTAAGTTCAGGGTGGACCAGAAGCTGACGCTTTGCCCCGCAGATGGACCAAGTTCCCTACCCAGGCCCTCCCATCCTCTTTCACATCCGGTTCGCCGCGCTGTTCTGTCTTCTGTGGACAGTCGATTTTGTCATGTTGCTGTTTGCTGTGGATAGCACGCTCCAGAACGGCGTCGGCGGTACCGTACTGTTTGCTAGTGAAGTGAGCGCTCCCAAAATTCCCAATGGTGAGACAAAGGCTGATATGACCCTGCTTACAGTATGCTATCTTAATGGCGAGCGCGCTCAATTCACTGGCCAGATATGGCCTAAGCAGCATTGAACTCCGGCGTGCGAGCACGCGCGGCGGGGCAACCGCTCCTCCATGGGAGAACAAGAGCATGTACATCTTCTACATTGAGCTAGTGACCGGTATGTTTGTCCGCGGTAGACTGATAACGTCGCTTACACTATCCCGACATATAGACTTCTTGAAGCTCGCGACCTATCTCACCTTCTTCGTCGTAGTCCTGACGTTCTACGGTCTCCCACTCAACATCATCCGTGACGTCTACATTACTGCACGGTCTTTCATCACCCGGCTACGTGCACTCATTCGATATCACAATGCTACCCGCGACATGGATCGCCGGTACCCTAACGCAACTGAAGAAGAGCTAGCGGCCATGTCTGATCGTACTTGCATTATCTGCCGTGAAGAGATGATCGCCGCCACGAATAATCAGAACGCACCAGCTGCGCCAGCGGCCAATGAAGCCAATAATACGAACCAAACCCAGGATGGACCGAACGTGACCCCAAAGAAGCTTCCATGCGGGCATATATTCCATTTCCAATGCCTCCGCTCTTGGCTGGAGAGGCAACAGAGTTGTCCGACATGGTGAGTCATGCACCTATGGCGCTATCTGCATCTCGGGGGCGCTTGAGAATTTCTGCTGACGGGATCTCCCCCAGCCGCCGTACCGTGCTCGAAACTGATCAACCGAACCGTGGCGCTGCCCAGGCTGGCGCGCGAGGCGCCCGTCCACCAGCCCCCCAGCCGAATGCCGCACCTCAGGGCCAGCAGCCAGGGCAGGCTGCCGCAAATGGTGCTCTGGGCTGGTTTGGGCGCATGGTCGGCCTTGCACTGCAACCGCCGCTTGCACCTGGACAGCTTGCCAACGGCCAGGTTCCTCCCCAGTTTATCCCAGCCGGACCGCAGGGTGCGCAACCCGTGAACCCCGGATGGCCGGCGCCAGGGCAGCAACTTCCCCCCGGTTATCTTTACCCATATCCTCCGTACCCCATGCCGCCCCAGCAGCTGCAGCCGCCGCCAGTCTATCGCGGGTTCTATGGCCCAGGAAACCAGTGGCATCCGTGGGACGCACAATGGCAGGGTCCTGCGCCTGGCCAGCCGTATGAACCGCCGCGCGCAGACGAACAGCCAAGGTCCGAAGCCTCGCGCACCGCTGCTATTCCTGAGAATGACAATACGACCACGAGGCCAACGCCCACACAAACCGAGCCGATCCAAGAGCCTGCGTCATCGCCAGGGTCGGCGGGTCCTTCGCAGTCTACCTCCACCAGGGACAGCGAGGCGGCGACACCTCGGGACGCTGCAGCTCTCGCAGCCCTGCGCAGGTTCCAATCCGGTCGTTCGCAGTCGGAGACGCGGGGATCAGCCGATGCTCCCGCTAGCAGCGAGCCGTCGTCAGCTGGTCCAACGGAGAGTGGCTCGGCTAGCAGCACGGACGGCGCAGACAATGGGCCATCGGCGGGCACAGAGCCAGCGTCTTCGTCATCGGCACCCCCGCAATCGACGGCTGACGCTCGACCCCAGGCTCCGCCGCTGATCCCTCTCTACGATCTCACGGCGCCGCCTCCGCCCCACTTGCAAGCACTGCACTACTACCAGCAGCAACAGCAGTTCGGCCAGCGGTTCCCGTACCGAGTCCCAGCCCCCGCCGCGCCCCAGCCCTTCCGTACACAGGCCCAGCCCACAGCGGCGCACCTCCGGCACCGCGCGCCCGCGCCCACATCGTCCGCGCACGCGACGCCGATCGCACAGCTGCCGGCGACACTGACCGACGAGCAGCTCGCGCGGCTGGACCGGCTGACGCGCGAGGCGATCGACGAGCGGCTGCGCGCGCTCGAGAACGTGTCGAACGCGGTGTACCGCTGCGTGGAGGAGCTCACGCGCATCAGGAGCGTGCTTCCCGCGCGCGAGGAGGCTGGCCCGGCGGCGGCTGCAGGGCCTGCGCCAGCGGCGACGGACGCCGACGCCGACCGTGCTGGCTCTGAGACATTAAAGCCACAGCCCGCCAGCGAGCCGCAAGGGCCGGCCCCAGGGGGATCGTCGCTTGGCGCGAGCACGTCAGTGGAGGTGGATGCACCGCCGGCGGCGGCTGTTTAGCGGACGTGCGCATGCACCGCCGTCGTGTTTTCTCGTTTGGCCGATCGCGCATTGTTGTCGTCTGTTCTCACTCGATCACGTTCGAGCTGGGGTTGTGTATGATTAATAGTAGCTATGTGTGGATGACACGGAGATTTTCTAAAAGTGCCGTGGGCATTTTGGTCGTGATTGAGCGTGCCCTTTGCAATGAACTCATGCTGCGAGCAGAGCTTCCGCCCGCTTCTTGACGAGGTCAGTGTCGACGGCCGATCGGTCGACGCGTGCGTAGAACGCCTTGAAGACCTGGCCGAGCGCCTTCTTGTCGCCGGGCGTGGGCTTGAGCTCGGCGAGGACCTCGCCCAGAGCGCGGTCGATCTCGGCTTCGGAGAGCAGGGGCGGGACGAACGCCTGGAGGACGTCCGCCTCCTTGCGCTCCTTCTCGGCGAGGTCCTCGCGCGCGGCCTTCTCGAACTCGGCTGCGGCGTCGACCTAGCACGGCGACATCAGCATGCGGAATCACGGAGCGGCGTCGGGAAGCAGCGCACCCGTCGCGTCACGGCCTTGCGCAGGATCGAGACGATAGACCCGGCAGGGAGCGGTTGCGCCTGAAGTTTGTCCGCGGAGTACACCTCGGCGAGGACGGACTGCGCGGGAGGTGGTGCACGTCAGCTTACGGCGCGTGCGATGCGGGCGTGTCAGCTGCTCGTCTACTCACCCGGATCGTTGTCGACTTGAACGTATCCTTGGCCTGGCGGGCGCGTCGCACAGCGCGAGCGGCGCCTCCCGCGTCAGCGAATTTGCAAACGCTGGGCACGCCGGAACCGCAGACGCACCTTCATCGCGGCCTTGAGCTCGTCGGTGAGGCGCTTGCGGATGTCTGTGCGCGACCAGAGGGTCGGTGCGCTGCAGCAATAAAGCCAGATTGGGGGCGGGGCGACTCACCGTCTGGCGCCGCGGTGCTGTACCGCATGCCACGCATGGCAGCGAGGCGTGTCGGAGCGCGGAGGCCGTACGTGAGGCGCAGCATTTTATCAACGTCTGTCTGTTTCACTGTCAGCACTTCAGAGTGGATGGGCGAGGAAAGAGGCGCAGACGGATCGAGGCAGACGCACCGCAGGCTTTGAACACGGTTCGGGTCTGGCGTGCGCGGAAGAAGTTGCTCGGGCGTCTACGAAGAACACCCCCGGGAACTGGAGGCGCCCACAGGGGCGGCGGGTGCTTCTCGCCAAAATTGGCAAGCGCTGTAGTTGACACGGCCTTGGGCGGCAGCCGCGGGAGATGCACACAAACCCAAGCAATGCTCCATTCTGTACGTCGAACTGAACTTACGTGCATCAAGAAGACAACATACACACACCAAACATCGCAGTCTCCGCACATGCCGACAATCAGCAGAACACACCCACGCCCCCAACATGTCACCGCCACGCCAATCACTTGTGCCCGAAGGGCGTGCATGCCCGCATCAGATTCTGTTCATATGCGCAACGGTGAGGACGCTAGGTACAGCAATGACATGGTGTCTAAAAACTCAGAAGTACGTCGTGTTCCGCAGCGCGAACCGCTCCAGGCCTCGATAGTCCGCCCGGTCCTTTGCAACCGCCCAGATCCATGCGTCCAGCTCCGGAAGAGTGATGTCCCTCAGCCATCCCAGCTCCTGCCCATTCTCCGTGCGGAGCTCCTCGTCCGACAGGTTGCGTGCGTACTGTACGATCAGTTCACAGGCGTCCACGGCGGCAGCACGCAGCGTGAAGGCCTGCTCCGTCGTCAAGACGGGGCCTTCCTTCGGAGGCTCCTTCTTGGCACCTTTTGTTGTCTCGGCCGGGGTCGGCGCGGCCCCCAAAAGCAGTTCCAGGGTCTCCTTCGTCCCTGCAGAGGGGAAGATCTCCCGCAAACCCATAGACGGGTTCGATGTCGACAGGTCGATGACGCCGAGGTGCACAAGCATCGATGGGATAACGTTATCCGAAAAGACAGGGAGGTTCTCCGTGCGCGGAACGGGCACCGAAGCGCTGGGCGAGTCTTTGTAGCGCAGAGCGATGGCATGCAATGTCAGCATAGCCTTTTTGAAGCAGTACACAGCTAGACAGATGTCCATGAGACGCTGTCATACCAAACTTGATCGACTTACGTTGTCCATCGACTAGGGCCATATCTTGGAATGCTGGGATTGCCTTCACCAACTGCGTACCGATGAGCGAAGGCAATCCTGAAAGGGCTAAATTTGCTCACCCTCTCGACAATAGCGTCGCACTCGGGGTCCACTTTCCCTGGCTCGTTCTTCCGCCTGACTTTGTCGCCCTCCTTCAGGGCCTCCAGCACAAACGCGCCTAGATCTTGATAACCGCCTCTGACGAGCACGTCCCCCGTTTCCTTCAGGACCCTAGTGACAAGGCACACGACTTCCCACACCGGCCCGCCGAGCTCGCTCATCGTCACTCCAGGCACGGAGGACGGCTTGTCCACATGCACCTTGTCCGCGACGCCCATGAGGTCCGCCACCTTGCCCTCGGAGATGTCGCGCATGCCGCGCGCAGACAGGAGGTCCCCTTCGCCGCCGACGGACGATGAGATGTAGAGCCCGAAGACGAAGGCGCGGATGCTGTCGAACGCCCCGCGGCCGTCGCGACGTGCAGCGGGACGCGGTACCCGGACGCAAAATTGAGCAGCGAGAGCAGCGCGAGTATGTTGAGCTCTGCGAGCACGCTCGGGAAGTTCAGCGGAGCGCCATCCCGTGCGCGGTGCGCAGCCGCTCAAAGCTACCCGTAAACGATGGGGAGAAGAGCAGTCGTCGGATGGCCTCGGAGTTGATCTAGTGCAGATGTCAGCGCTGTGTACAGTACGGTGGGAGAGGATCATAGATCTGGGCAGCAGGCGTGGAGCCTGACTAAGACCACGCCAGCAAGGGATCCATAAACTCCGTGGCCGTAGGCCCATCTAGACTAGACGCATCCGACGGAGCCACACCTGCAGCAAGTAGATTCGGTGCTTACCGTGATGTTTGCACGCTCGCGCAGGGATCTGCATGAATCGCGTACCGACTGAATGTACTGTCCGCTGGGCGGAAGAGGGACCTGAGCCGACATGGTACCAGGATATCCTTACTTCTGCCTCAGTAAAGGCTGACTTTTCCCCAACTGCCGAGTACGGACTCACCTTCGCAGGACGGCAGACGTGTAAGAGTCAGCTGCGGCGGGCGCGCCGCCGCGGGAGCTGCTCGGTTCGCGCTATGCGACCTCCGCTTGATGCCATCAACAAATGCACACCGCTATCACGAACCGAACCGTTGAACTCGGTCTTACCGCCTGCCTGCCTGTTCGTTTCGTTATCTCTCGAATCTTGACTACGACTACACAAAGGATCCTTGGTTCATTTGGCGACGTATCTTGCAGAATAGTTCCGATATATGAACACGCATACTGGCGAACACCTAACTACATCCCGAATCTCGCGTCTGCTCCGACCCCTACGGCTCAAGTGCCAGAAGCTCGCCTCATATTCAACCGAGGCCATCTCGCAAAGGTCCAGAGGCTCCGTCGTAGTAACCTACGGCCATGCGTCGCGTGTGGACGCGGTGGAACGGCGTGACGAGCCGCCTCTAGCGATTATTCCGCCCCCAGAGAAGCTCAGCGTCCTCTCGAAGCTCGACCGTGCGTCGCGGGAAAAGCTCGAATTTTCCAGGCGCATATACGACGTGCGAGACGCGTTTCGCAACGTTCTCTCCGCGACATTTGCTTCGGGTGCAGCGTCCCGCCGGGGGACGCCGCAACCTTATGTCGAAGGGCGCGTGCGGGGGCTTGCAGCTATGTGCGCGAGTGCGGTGGGGGGAAGGTTGGAGGAGCAGATCGCTATGGCTGCAGAAGAGCGTGAAGAACAGGAGGGGGATGAAGAAGAAGATCAGGAGATCCTGGATTCCTTGTATGATGCAGTATACCCTCAATATCGCAAGTGAGCACTTCGAAGATCTCGCATTTCGCAGCTCAGCCGAGAGTGCTGACAATTTGCCAGATATACCATCATCTCGCACGCACTATCCATCACTCTGGCATCATGCTCTTCCAATCATACTTTATTGGCTATTCTCTTGGAGCTTCTCATCTCGTACAACCTTGCCCCAGAAGCCCGCATCGTCCTGCGCCACCTCTTTCAACGATCGCTTCAACCATTCGCTCTGCCAGGGACCTCCAATATCATCCACTTAGAACTATCTCATCCGGCTCACTCGAGATACCTCACAAACCTCTTGGATACCTGCTGTCCCCCGCGGGAGGTACAATGACTCCCGCAACCTTCGTCCAGACCTTCGCTGAGGTCGTTCACAGCATTCCAGCGAGTCAAGGCGCCCAGATCTGGGATTTAAAACCAACCGTACACCTTGCACGAGGCCTGCGGACCAGGGACTATCCTGCATTCTTGTCGATGTGTTATTCAGCTGGAACCTTCCTGGCTATGCACACTGAGCCTTCTAAACTGGGCCACAGCATCTCTGCGAACTACGGAGCGGTCATCAGCCGCCTTGGGAAGTGGTTAAGCCATGTTTGCCAACGCGTGCACGATATCTCCTTGTCACCGCCGACCACAGAAGCTGCCCAAGAGATAAGCATCATTTCCGATATCCTAGGCTGTACCGACTGGTGTCGTCTGCATCGTTCGTCGAGATCAGGGGAGCCAGGGTCCTGTTGGACGCCATCGTCTGCCTGGTTCTGATGTTGTTGACGCCCCCGATCACGGGCCTTCTCCCCAATTCCGCCTTGGAAAAGTTGCATTCCGTTCTTCGCGCAGCGCCAGTCCAGCCCGGGACGTTTGGCATTCTTATCGATGTAACAATGTCTCCAGCGTCCAAACCAGTCGAGTGCGGGGCATTTGACAGCGTCGCCTCCATCCATTCTGCGGCTGATCGCCTCAACCGCTGGGCCAGCACTCTCCGGGCGCATGCATACCACCTATTCGAAGCGTCCTTCTGGTCAAGCGCGCTCCTCCACGTCGAACACCTGACCCCCGAGCCGGGCACACACTACGACCCTGCGTCTCACCACTCTTCATTCCTCGCCGCGCTCGAGCGCCTCCGGTGCGACATCGTGCGGCGCGTCGACACCGCAGAGGCGCGCTGCTTCGCACATGGTGGCGGTGGCGCGGCGTTCGACAGCGCACAGACGCCGCGCAAGGGCTCAGTGCCCGCACAGAGCGAGTGGCGCTGGGAGGACATGCTCGGTTGCTGGGTGCAGCGCACCCCCGCGCCTGCAGCAGCAGGGTCCAAGCGGTCTCGCCCTGCAGCTCCGGACGCGCGGCCGGCGAAGCAGAGGCGGCGCACCGAGGACGTGACTCGGCCAGCACGGCCTCCAGCGGGGCGCGCACCATCCGTCGCGTCGTCCGCGAGCACCGCACCCGCCAGGCGCGCGTCCGCTCCCCGCTCCGCGGCGAGCGCGGTCTCGACGTCGGGCTCCTCCGCGGGGTCGTCGCGCCTGCCGACGCCGCATGACGGCGAGGAGGACCTGCTCACGCCGAGCGCGCAGCCGAAGCCCGTGCAGCGCCGACTCTCGAACTTTGCGTCCATCCTCCGGGACGCACAGCTGAACAGGGTCGTGCTGCATGCGGAGAGCTCGGACGACGAAGGCGCCTGGCTGCGCGACGCGCACGGCCGCAAGCCGCGACATGTGCCAGCTTTCCGGCCGCCCGTGGACGCAGACGACGAGGGTGGTGACGCGGAGCTTGTGGACGCTCGAGGGTCCCTGGATGAGCCGTCCTCGGACGATGCACTGGACCTATTCGCCTACCGCTCTTCTGAATGGTGACACAGAATGATATTTGTACTCTTTGTATGATCTTTGTCTTTTCTTGTATCAATCTTGCACTTGCATTTGTCTCCATCGGCATCCCGAGATCGTAGCACTAGCGGAATTCATTCATGAGAACCCGAGTGGCCGTCAAAGCTTGCGAGATGGTGTATAATCCCAGTTCACAGGGTAAGCATAACATACATGGGGTATACAGTGTTCCTAAAGTACCGAGCCGAAATGCGAAAGCGAAAGCATGAACGAGCGATGAGCAATGCGACAACAATGGTAATAGTAGGTATATATCTTCGATCTTCAGTCCAGGGGATCATCCTCTGGTTCGCCAGTTACACCGTCTTCACTCCAGATCTCCAAGAACTATCGAAGCATCAGCTATTGAACGTAGACGACGTCTGGACTGCCATACCTTGTCTCTTTGAGCGGTGAGGTCTTGACTGGTCAGGATTGGCGACGTCGCGTATGGCAAACGGTCCCATGCAAGAGGCCTTTCGTGGCGTCTCGCCGCAGGGCGGTCGCCAACTGCCGTCTTCTTGCCGATGACCCACTTGGAGCATTTCCTGGGAACGCACATGAGAGGAGAGAGTGAGAAGAGAGGGATCAGACGTACTCCTCGCTTATACCGTATAATGTCTTCAGATGGGCCTTGAGCATCATAATAATAGCAATAATTACGGAGCTCCGAATTAATGGGAGACGCTCTGCGAACTCTGCTCCAGTGTCAGCTCATGACATCGTACATGTCGGAAGGATCTGCTCACCCTCTGGTGCAAAGGCTGGCTGCGCGATGTTCTCGACCTGAATATTAGTTGTCAATGCACAATTGCCAGGGTGGTGGTTCAACTTACCTGCGCCTGGGTTGCGATGATTCGTGCAGCTGCTTCAAGAGGTGCGCGGGTGATAGAGCCTCGACCACTTGCATGCCGGAAGTCGAAAGAATGGACGTGAGATACTTGAGGACCGTGAGAACTTCTTCTTGTGTCTTGTATTCGAACGACGCGAAATTCTCAGCCATGTATCGCACAAAGTCGACATCATCCTGTAAGAAAGTAAGCACACCATTGTTCACGATACATAAGAGTGGTCGTACCTGCTCCGTCTTGCCTAGCTCCACGTCGAAGACCTTGACTAGCGCTCTCAAGAAATCTTGGCGCGTAGCTCGCTTGTCTCTCACAAGCGAGTACCATCGGTGCAGTAGAGCCGTTGGGGCTGGCATCATCCGATAGCCTGTTTCAGTGGTGAGATAATCGCTCGCTGGAAGGTGCAGGAATGACGTACCACAAACTTGACCCCTACATGATTTCTTCTGATAGTCGAACGATGTTCTCGCGCTTGCGACGTATCTTGCATTGAGGAGGGACGTATGCTTGCTGTGGAGGATGCCATGAAGCGTGTTGGCGCGCCCACTCAATATGACGCTCGGACTGGTCTCCAAAGCGACGATGATTGGGAAACACTACAAAGGCCGTGAAGACATGTACTAGCATAGGAGAAGGATTGGCTTACCTGCAGCGGGTGCGCTAGGCCTTGCTTGATAGTAAACGTAAGGATGTCAACAGCAGCAGCTTGAATCTGAGCATTCTGAGACAAGGCAGCGTCTAGAATATGCTGCAAGTAGCGCTGCACTACGGCTGAGCTGACACTGGCAAGACGTTATTACAAGGGTTCATGGAGCGACAACAGGACCTGCTTACCCTGATTCAGCGAAGCCGTCAGTATTGCCGACGAGCTCTTGCATGTTGACTTTCTCTTCAGCGGACTTCACTTTGACCATAGCTAGAGAAGGGATGAGACAAGGCAAGGCTACAGGAAACAACATACATGCCTTTCTCTTTCTGCAGACTCGCGTGCTTCTCAGCCTCGGACACAAGGAAGTCCTGCATAATCTTAAGGAGCCGGCCACGCATCTCTTCGTCTGGCGACGAAAAAATATCATCCATGATTCGAGAGGACGGTTCGGCAGTGAGCAGTGCTGGTTGCGCCCTGAAGAGAAAGCCTGCACAAGGGCAGCGATCAGAACATACTCTTATGGCCGGGAATGATACGCACCTAAGCAGAGCAGAATGCGAGTCCGTAATGCCCCTGCCGAAAACTTGTCGTACAACCGCAGAAAGATAGCGTAGATGAAGTCATTCACAGGTCCCTGAATAGACACATTAGCACGTGCAGCACCGGCATGCCTGATGAGTCCTACTTGTGTAAGGGTTGCAAGCTCGTTTCGGATGTCTGGAAGCGTCTCGTCGACCACGGGACAGGCATCCGTTCGCAGCTGATCGAAGTTACAATGTTCGCAAAGAAGCGCAACAATGCAGACGAGCACTGGCAAGGCACGCGTATCCTGTGGAGAGACTTTCTCCTGCGGTGTCTTAACGAGAGCAAGCAGTCGCGCTGTACACAAAGGGTGAGCCATAACGAGATATAGCCACCTGTTGCCACTCACCGCTGCATGACCGTAGGAGCGAGACAAGCCGCTTGAATTCGAGAGTCAGATGCTGAACCACGGCGCATAAACAGGCAACAGTTTCTTGCAACCCCTGTACAATGTCAGCTAGTGCTCGAAATCAATGGCGGTACATTGATGCATACCGTGACACCCGACGTCGACGTTGGCTTCAAAATCATGGGTTGCAATGCGATCTGTAACTCTTGACCAAACGCCTTGGCTGTCTTAGGTAGGTGAGGAATCGAGTTTCGGTATATCCGCAAAATGTAGTCCGAAATTATTTGGTCCTCAGGCTACTAGGCGTGAGCGTCGAATGATCATCAAAGCGGAGAAACGTACAGTTGATCCATTTTTCAAATATGGCAATAGCGTTTGAGCATTACCAGCAGACAATACGGCCGGATACGCTGACGTGAAGAGGTAGATAGTCCTCACACAGTTGACAACCGTCTATGGAACAAGTTGCACTCAGTGTTCGGGCACGAATCAACGTAGGGTACTCACGAATTCGGGAAGGTCCGAAGCATCCACCAGCCCGTCGATGAGGCATTCGCATATCTCGGTATACCGACGATGAAGGACCGCCTTCTCCGCGTCAGACTTCTCCGACATAATCTTGTGCAAGAGATCCTCTAGAGGAGAATTGCGGTCTTTGAACCCGCCGGATACTTCCATGATGATCGAGACCTTGCGCAGTAGCTGACTTTTGTCTTGCGCAGCTGTAGGACCGGTCGACTTCTCCCGCGAACTACCGGCAGGCGCGTCCTGGAACCACAGTTCCTCGACTGTTTTGCAAGCGAGATCCTTGACCGTGTCGTCCTCGTCCAGCATGCGGCAGATCATGCGCTGACATATGTCCACCTGCTGTTTCCTGTCATTGGTTACACCGTACACGGACTTCATCAACTTAATGACGCGCTTGCGCACGCCAAGGCCGGTGTCCTACATCGCGATTAGATGCATCAAATGATTACCGTGAGGGTCGATACGCACTGCTATTCGCTCGGCGATCTGGCGGTAGTACTTCCCGGCTAGGTGCGGGAAATCCACGATGTACTTTCCGATAAGCTCCACAGCTGCATCACGGACGGCTGGCGAACTGTCGAGAAGATGGCTCTCTATCGACCTTCGAACGTCCTCCTACGTGATGTTTGATGTCAGTAACCGCATTGCACCAGGCGTCGACCACTTACCAGACCAAGGATTGTTGGATCGCTGGTCAAAATCTGACCGAGGGCCTTCAAGGCCTTCGTCCGCATGAAGACAGGAGGAGCATCCAGTGCTTGCAAGACAACGTTCAAAATCGGGTTGAAGTAGTTCCTGAGACCCTGCGTAATGCCCATGTCCTCTGCCAGCCTGTCCATGCGGGCCGTCTCTTCCTGAGAGATGCTGTGAAGAGGTCATTCCTTAAGTCAGCGATGGAACCATAGATTGACATACCCAGAGTCAAACACGTCTATCGTACGTTCGTTCCAGACATTCTGCAATGCGGTCTTGAGATTGTTCCCAAACTCCAAGAGCCTGGGCTTCGGCGATTCTTCCTCTTCTGCATCCTCCATCTGCTTTGCGCATTGCTTGAGAGCTTTGGCAAGGTCTTCACCGACCATCACGGCTGCCAGCTCTCTTGCACTCTGATATCTCGATCAGAGAAGGGCGGCGAAGGTAAAGATGTGAATGTACATACACCGAATGCTTGGTCTTCACTCGCTCGGGTAAGCAGGTACGCAGACAGGTCCTGGTGCGCCTCGAGCAGCCTATCTAGACCTTCCATGTCCAGCTGAGACACAATCTGCGGATTTCTGGTGAGCTTGATGCAGGTCCAAAAGCGAGCGCAGTACCTCTTCGATGCATTTCAGACCTGGGCCTGACTCTTCCAACTCCTTCTTCCTGACTGCGCAAGTCCGCAGGCGTGCCGCAATGACGCCCAGATGATCCAAAGCCATAGTCTTGGCGGCGTTGTTGTCGTTTTGGCTTGTGGTTTTGACGTCATCCAGGGATGAAATCTGGAACGACGATTAGATTGAGAGTGCCCAAGATGAAGGGGCAGGTGCGAACCATGAACTTTGACGCCACACCCAAGAGTATTGATGCGGCTGGCCACTCCGGCCAGAACAGGACGGTCATAAGGTCGGCGATTAGGTTGTCGAAGATGGAGCGATATTCTGCCTCGTTCGCATTCTTCGTCGTCTTCGTCTTGCCCGACCTTGAGCGCCACACGTCAACGTCAATTGATGGGTACGGCTAGGCTATAGCTCACCGCTGAGTCAAAAACGCGATGATCGTTTTTGCCGCCTTCGTTGCCGAATCGAGACCTGACGTGTACAGCCGAAGCTCCTGCGGCATTGTGAGCAAAGCGGATAGTACGAGCTGATCGACTGACCTCCATGTCTTTCTCATCGAGGAACGTTGGTTTCATCTCATTAACACTGTCCTGCCGGCGGAGAGCCTGGGCCTGTATACGCGCGTCGCGCAAAGACTCTGCCTCCACACGCACGTCATGCGCGGAGGTTTGCACGAGTTGCAAGAGCAGCGCAGACACCGTGCGAATGGAGCGACCGTCCCTAAGCCTACACAAGTATTAGTCGACGTTTATGATGTAGGTGTCAGAACCATTGTACCTGAACTGGCCTGCCTTTTGCTTCGTATCAGACAGCTTGATGAGTGAGGATAGAATCTCCTCGATTATCCAGCTCCGCTGGTCTTCGTGATTCGCGAATATCTGACAACCCAATATGAAAAAAAGGCCATCAGCAGCAAGTATAAACTCTTACGCTTCGAACCAATGACAATGCCTCGAGCCTCAGTCCCCGCATCGCGCTCTGTCCCAACGTCATGAGCACGACATTGTCCTTCTTCTCGCGTCCCTTTCCGTCTGTGGTGTTGTCCGCGACGAAAAATGGACCGATGGCGACGTAAACAGCTTGGATGATGATGCTCTCGGACATAGCCATGTTATCGGCGCATACCAGCTGGGTAATGCGTGGCATGATGGACGAAAGCGCGTGGAACGTCTCGCTCAGGAGCCGTCGCTCGCGCTCGCACTCAGCGGGCGACGAGTGGATAACGTGCCGAAGGAGAGGCGCGCACTGACTCGGCACTTCTGACGAGCCTTCGACGAAAGGGTAGATGATGCGCGTGAGTTGGTTCTTGACGGTGGACAAGCACGCGGTGATCAGTTCTTCTGAGTAAAGCTAAAGAGAATATGAGGATGTATCCGAACAGATCAAGACACGGTACACACCTGCTTCGTGAGTCGTTCACTACCAAGGAGGGTTAGGCAGCAATCAGCAGCATATATGCTGTCCTTTGCGAGTTCTAGTGTCCTACAAAGCTGTTGTATAGCTTCATCAGTCACCCTCGCGTCCTCGAATGCGTCCCCCTCGTCGGCAGCCTCGTCGGAATGCGGCGTCTTAGACTTCGAGCGCCGTTCCTCCCCTTTGGATCCGTTCTTCGCCCTCTTCTTCGAAGGGGACTTCGGAACGGGTGCAGCCTGCGCCTGAGCCGTCCTAAAGGGGTCGAGGTCCTCGCCTGCTTTGACCGTTCGTTCAAGGATCCGTAGTATCCTCGATAGCTGAGCGGTCTCGAGATCAGCTAGCCCCTTCGTCTTCGACGTGGGCTTAGAGTGGCCTCCGTCGCGTGTGCTCTGACGCATGCGCTTCATCGGCCGAGCGGCCTTCAGGATGTAGTTCGTCAGCTTGCGGACTACAGCTGGGGCGAGCAATGGAGACGAAGAATCAGACGTCAGACCAGAAAAGTAGTCGGGAGGGAGCTCGGCAACATCCATGTCGGGAGAAAGCGCGTCTTCGGCTTCGAATATGTCCTCGAGCAGACAGGTGAGCTTGTCCAGAGGGCCTAGGAGGGCGCAAATAATGAGTATAATCGCGGACGAAAGCGCATATACCGACCTCTGTCATCCCTATCGCCTATCCCACGTCTACCTGACGACTTGACGCTATCCGTGACAGCATTCGATCTGTATTTGAGAGGTGAATCATCGATTCCTAGCCGAGAAGTATGGTCCTCGGCCTGTTCGCGCCCCTTGCCTTTGCTACTTGGCGTCTGGTATGCCTTAGGAACAGGAGGCATAGCAATATATGGCTCGAGCTTCATGCGTGGCGTCGGAGTTCCGTTCGAGCTGGGTGCAGGTCGACTTTCCGACGCGGTACGTGGTGTACTGAATCCATTTTCCGGACACACAGCACGTCTAATGGAAGGAGACTCCAAAGCCTGCGCCGCCTTGCGCTTTCGAGAGCTTTGGGGTGTGGCAGGTGCAAGAGTGAGGGAATCTGGACTGTCTTCCGAGTGCTCCTTGGAGCGACGTCGCGGCGATTTCTCACCACTCTTTGTTGCAGCGGAGGCATGAGCCTTGTTATTCTTCAATTCAGCGGTCTGTTGAGCGAGGAAGTCGTTGAAGAAGCCCGCGGACTCCTCCGCATGATATGTCTTAGGTGCGGGCTTCTTCTTCGGCTTTGGCTCTACTAGTGCCATTGCAAGGGAAGAGGAGGATGCACTCATTGCAGGAGGCGGCGTGGGGTAGGCCGCTGAGGGTGTTGTTTGTTGGAAGATGGAATGAGCGAAGGGCGTCGTGTGATAGCTCGACGAGTTAGTATAGTTGTTGACCCACTGGGACGTATGACCATAGCTGTAACTTCTGCAAAGGGAATTAGATGGAGTCTGGAGTATATGTGCACACCACGCACGACGCTTGGTCTCCAATATATCTCACTGCGTTGTTCCTCTCTGACTCCCAGTATCCTCCATCGTTATAACACGGCTCCGGAGAAGCCAAGTGAGCAAGTTCATGTGAGTAATCGGTGATCTGGGAGGAGTACGTAGGGGTGGAAGTCATGAGCTGCTGGCTGTAAATGGCCGGCTGGATATAATACGACGGCGGGGTGGCAGTTAAGGACAACCCGCTCAGGTGACGTGCAACTTCGCATAGAGTGAGTATATGCAGTACAAATTCTATATTTCCATGAAGTGCTGACCATGAGAAGAGGGAGTTGCTGATGCGAAGGGATATGCAGCAAGTAGTGTATGAGCATCATGAACCGCATCTACCGGGACTCGCGTCGGCGTGGCAGGGGCCTGAAACTGCTGGCGACCATTCTGCTGTTGTTGTTGGTAGTACCAGTCGCCGTTCATGACAACTAAGATGAAAGTTAGCCCAGCGTGGGCAACGACGTCGAGGGTCGGAATGAGAGTGCTGTGCCGCCGCGCGCACCTGAAGGTCGCTGGCCAAATCGGGCAGACGCCCGCAAGTGTCACGCCATTACGGGCGCCAAAGCTGTGACAGAACCGTGACTTCCGTTACTCTTCGTGTCAAAGCGTGTCACGCCCCTGGCCACCCGCGGCTTGGGGTCGCCTCCGCTTCTGGCTCTAACCGTCCACGACATGGGTGTGCAAGGTCTTTGGGAGGTGCGAGGCTTTGATATTTATTTTTTCTGGCTTATATACGGACTTCGTGTAGATCTTGGAACCCGCAGGACAGTCGAGGTCGTTGACCAAAATCGCAGTGGTCGACGGGTTTGAAAGCAACGAGTCCGGAAAGCGCGGTTATCGCGTCGGAGTAGACGCAAGTATCTGGTACCAACACGCAGAACACTCAACGAAAGCCGGAGCTAACCCCGAGCTGCGTCTCCTGTTCTTCCGCCTCGCGCGACTCGCGAAACTGCCATGGCTGGTGCTGTTCGTTTTTGACGGACGCGAGCGACCCGCAGTCAAACGTGGAAGCAAGATGGGCAAGGCAGGCTCTCACAACTTGACGCAGGCGTTCAAAGATATGATCGAATGCTTTGGCATGGAGTGGAGAATGGTGCGCTCCTTGTCTCCTCCCAATCAAATTGAAGCTGGATATGCCCGGCTTACAGGCACGTGGGGAAGCCGAAGCTGAGCTGGCTTACTTGAATGCTCAGGGCATCATCGACGCTATCATTACCGATGATGTGGATGCCCTGGTGTTTGGCGCAAGGACAATAATTCGCAAGTAAGTCTGAGACGACGCTCACCTTGTGCTGCATTGATTTCCTCGCCAGTTCAGGCGCTGCTTTGTCAGGGAACCGGAATAACCCAGCAACGGACGCCTCAGGAAAGCAAAGTGATCATCACGCGATGGTATACACCGCAGACAGAATCGCCAGTCATCCTAGCATCGGCCTCACAAGAGGCGGCATGGCACTTATTGCTCTCCTTTCGGGCGGCGACTACGACAATGGTATCAAAGGCCTTGGCCCCAAGATTGCTCATGGTCTCGCACGCTGTGGGTTCGGTGACCGTCTATTGACCGCCTACAGAATGGGCGAGGCGCACTTCCGGGCTTTTCTCCCCCAGTGGCGCAACGATCTCAACGCAGAGCTTTGCACTAATGCGAGCGGAATGCTCCCGCACCGCTGCCCCTCGGCGACGGTCTCGTCAAGCTGGCCTGACATGCTCACTCTGACGGCATATCTCAACCCTGTCTGCAGCGCGCTTAATGGTCTAGATACTAGCAGTCTGGCTTTGCGAGACAGAGGCGACCTGAGCTTGCCACGCCTTGCAAAGTTCTGCGAGGACCATTTTGATGAATGGGGCCATCGCTCTCGGATTCTGGAGCGGTTCCACAACTTTATGTACGAGGGTGCTGTCTTCCACATTCTACGCCGCGCTGCTCTAGAAGCCGACGAGAATGAAAGGACGAAGAGACAACAGCAGGGCAGGCCGGGCCACATCCGCGAGCCGCTCCGTCCCACACCAGACGAGGCAGTGGGAACTCCTGCTTCTCTAGTACATCGCTACCTCGATCCAGCGAAACGGAACCTTCGCGAGGAACGCCTCGCTGATGTCTTCGTCAATCGCGGTGCTTCTCGTGCATCGACCTCCGCAGTTGCCATTCCCGACACCCACCCGCTTATCGAGGCCATTGTAGGCAGGCGTACACACCTTTCAACGGACAGCATTCTCGAGTACCGTGTCGTTATACGCTGCAAGCAACTCGACGACCTCACGAACAAGGGTATAGTCGGGAAGCATCCCGAGCCAGCTCCCTCTGCAACGCAGAATTTGCCGGACGAAGACGGGGTCTACGGCACGGCGGGCGCGAAGAAGAGCCGGAAGTCGATCGACAGGTCGACCAAACGCATATGGGTGGCAGCCTCGATTATGCGGCAGGTACACCCCGAACTTGTCCAACGTTATGAGACCGAGGGTGCACCGCGAGTGACACGACGCAAGAGGAAGAACGCAGGCAGCGAAATCGAGAATGGAGACGAGGACGACAATGATAGCGCACCAGAGTTCGTCGATGAACCTAGCTCTCCTGTGAGATCGCAACCCACGCCTGTCCGCAAGGCACATCGCATCCCCGCGGCGTCACAGAACCAGGTCATGAGTAGCCCAGCAGGGAGGACGGCAGGGGCAGGGAGGGCGCTAGAACTCCCACGCAGACCTCGTCTTCTACACAACGTCGGCGACATCAATTTCGAAACTCCTACAAATCGTAACACCTTCATCTTCACCTTTTCGGATCCTTGTGATCCGTCCATGCTCTCCGAGGACGAAGAACTGGGCGTCCCAGAGTTTGTTGTGGGCCCCTCGTCTCAGCCTGTGCAAGCAATGCGCCGTTCTTCGCCTTTCCAGGAGGATTCTACCGGTGTCGACGAACCTTTTCCGACCATGTTCACCGCGCGGCAGGAAGCCATCATTGATAGAGCACTAGGCCTTATTCCTGGCGGTGCTTCTTCCCGGGCAAGTACGCAGAAAAACCCGCGGCCTCGTAAACAATCTGCTTCCAGCGCAGCTCCGCGTCCTCGCAGGAAACGATTCTGGTGTTGGCAGCTCTGTCCCTGTCCATCCTCCAATCTGTCAACCTGCTAGGCTGTCTTCCACCCAACCACACACGTCCTCCATACATGCAAGCGGCCAAGCAGTATCGTCTCCAGGTCCACTCACCGATGGTGGCTCCAGTACTACCGCTGCAAGGAAAGCCCAGCCGAAAAAGACCGCTGCGCGTGCGGGACAGGGACTCGACGATGTTACTTCCGCTATGCTTTCGGGTGGTAGCAACAACCCAGGCCTCGACGAGCCGATGCCTGTGATGTTCTCTGCAGCGCAGGAAGCCATCATCGACCGCGCACTCGGCCTCACCGGCGGCCCCTCCCAACGAAAAGCCGTGCCGACCCGCAGGCGCGCCCAGCCACCCGCGACACAGCCTGCCGAGGCCCCGCAGGCTAAGAAACGTCGTACGGGAGCCGCCGTGGCTGTGGCGCCGCCGAGTGCGTCTCTTCCACCGCTGCCATCCTCGCAACCAAGCGCGCCCACGAACTTCGCTGCTCCAAGGCGGCAGATCGCGCCTTTCCCGGATCTGCCTCCTCTAGACGACCCGAGCGACAGGTCTCACCCTACCCGTACGCCTGACCGCCCGCTGCGCCGCCCGATCCCGAAGGAACGCAGCATCATCGAGATTTCGGACGACGAGGCCATGGTCAAGCGCGCCCCTGTTGCTCCCGTTGCGAGCCGCACGAGTGGCTGGAATCTGCAGATACCGTCCTCATCACAGGAGAGCCGGCTGTCTCAATCCGCGAGTGTCGACTTCGACTTGACTTAGCTATACCTAATGTGCAGCGCGATACCTCACATGTTCCGCATGATTCATTAAACAACATTAACCGCAATCATTCTACCTTATCGTCCTGTACCTAGTGTTACCGTATATCCTGTATATCATTATATCAGTATTTTACCATGCCTATAGAGGCGAGATAAGGACCAACCTCAATACCACGTCGGACTTGGCCGCAGAATACTCAAACACACCGGCTCCGGTGTCGGCGTTGCAGAACACTCGCAAGGTTCGATCTTGAGAACTCGCTTCCGCAACCGGGCGGGTACCATCTCCTCGATCATGCGCTTGCACTTCTGGAAGCGGTACGGGTACGCGGCGTCGGCGCCGTGCGGGTGCAGCAGCGCGAACTCGAGCGCCTCGAGGTGCGGGAAGTGTTCCAGATGCGAGAGGTCCGCAGCGACGAGCCCCTCGCAGGCCTCCGTGAAGCAATTGGGGAGCGTGGAGGTCAGGTAGACGCATACGTGCACGCGACGCACGGTCTCCGGTAGGGACGAGAGCGCGACGAGGATGTACTGCCATAACCGCTCGGGCGGGTAGCATGGTGTCCGGAGTTCGAAGGTCTCTAGGTTGGAACATAACGATAGACAGAGGGACGAGAATGTCTCCCTTGCACCTGAGATATACTATGAGCAGGTGGGACAGAAATACTGGTGTTCGTGCTCACCAAGTCGAGCAAGCTCGAGATACGCTGACATATCCAGCAGGTAGTTCCGAATGGAATGCACTCGCAATGAGACGAAGTGGGAGACAGCGCCGATATCGCCGGGCTTGATCTTCACTCTGAGCGTGTGCAAGTCGTCCTGCGTGCAGACACGGTCCAGGACATGGTATGCCACGAACGAGCGCAGATTGTCCAGCGCGTCCGGGTCCGCCATGAGGCTGTCGATGCGCAGGCGCTGCGGGAACCGGAGCTGTAGCACGGCGTTCGCGGTGGGCACACCCGCCTCGCAGCCGTCGAGCTCGAAGCGTGGCGTGCCAAAGTACAGCACACCGACGGCGGAGAACGGCGTGAGGATGTCGAGCACGTCCTGCGCGTAGATGCCGTGGTGGATCTGCCCAGAGCTCTGGAAGCGCACGGACGTTACGTGCTGGAGGACGAGCTTTCGAGCACCCTACCCATGCGTGGCCGCAGGAGCCGCGAGAGGCCCTCGGGTCCGTCGCGGTGCGTGTCCCAGAGTAGGTCGAACAGGAATAGGCGGCGGAGCGCCGGCAGCTGCGTGAGCGCGTGCATATGTTTGCGTCCGAGGCAGAGCGCGCGCAGTTCCGCCGCGTCGTACTTCCCGAACCACGAGCCCTCGCCATGCACGCGGAGTTCGCGGGCGTAGTGACCAATGTGCGGCGAGGACTGGACGTCCGCCAAGAACGCCTCGAGCCCGCGCTCCGTCGTAACGCCTAGCAGAGTGACGCTCTCGAGCAGGTGGAATTGCCCCGAATTGCGCCATGTCCGGGATACCAGCGAACAAGCCGCGAGGCTATTCTTATCGTCGTGCAGGTGGTCGATGACCATGTCGATAAGCTCGTTGAAGAGGCGCATGGTGTGCGGGTACAGCGCGACGGAGGAAGGGGGCGACCTCGACAGAGGGCGACACCGGTCGCAAACGGGGTATTATAGCGCAGATACCTGAGTTTACGTGCTTCCGACGTAGTCGCGCTTTCTGCATCGTGGCCGCGCGAATCAGTGAGGTGAAAGCGACCTCCGTCATTGCCGATTGCCAGGGGGGAAGCGGTGTCAACCCCAGGGCAGCCTGGACACTGCCGGTAAGATGCGCGTTGGATCGTTAAACCGGACATTAACGTGCACTTTACCTTTCCACTAAAGCAATTGCGGAGTGTGGGGAGAGCACCGCGCCCATGCGCCCCCAAATTTATGTCGCTATCTAGGAACCCTTGGGCTTCAGCATTCCTCTCGGAGTGTTGGGATGAATCTTACGTACGCTGAGCGGCTACGAGTTGAACGAGGCGCGATATCTCGTCAGGCATGGCCGCGAGTGAGGCGACGAGCGACTCGGGGTACGTATAGACACCGTTCCGAGATACTTATCTTGACAGCAGGAGAGCGCCTTCCGCCCTCAAGTGGCCGGGCGAACGAAGGTAGATAAACCTGGACATGCACAGCTCGTTCGAAGAGCGCCCTTGCCACGCGGAGATAACACCTCGTAGAATGGTCAATTGGGCATATCGGAGGAGTCTCATTCACTGTTCCGTTAGAACAGGGGAAAACCTGTTTCCTGCCTCGTCAGTGTAAGTCGAGCAAGAGCAACACGGAACGTGCGGACTTACATCGCTGATAGACCCGCATACTAGCGAACTTGGCCACGGTCTGAGAACTGCGACATGAGCTGTTGCCCCCGACAGGGCCGTCGTACACGTGCCGGCTCCGAGTTTGCAACATTGGTAGCAGTTGGATTCGTTTCCACTTCACGCCGCGTCAGAGGAGCTAGGGTATAGCGAAGAATTGTACACCTGTGTGATAGGCGGAATGGTTGGAAACACTTCCTTCTAGGTATTCACAGGGACGATAAGACCTGTTTTCTGTGGGTGCGGTGAACAATGGGATAAATACCAGATATATACGAAGCAAACGAGGTTACAGTGTCTCCTGCATGTACAATTTATATGCTGAATTCTTCCTCGATCCGTTCCAAACCATGCGTCTTGCATCCACTAGCACGATGGTGATGCAGCACGCTATGAGCTAGTGGTATACACGCGCCTGGCGTTCTCTGCAAAGATGGCGTCGAGGCCCTGCTGCTCAAAGCCCATCTCCGCGAACGCACCCCTCGCAAGCTCGTACCAATCACCAGCGGTGACCGGAGCGCGGGAAGACGGCGAGGGTGAGGAGCCGAACAGGATGCGCTCGCAGCCGAAGGCTTCGGCTGCAGGGCCGACTGCAACGCGACGCAGGTCAGCGGAGATGTTCTCCCTCCTAGAAAGACAGGGAATACACACTGTACATCTTGACGCGCTTCTTCCACTCCTTCTTGTCGAACGCCTCCGCGCCGCCGTCCTGCGCCCACGCGGGCGGGGTGAACTTGATCGAAATGTTCGCGTACAGTGAGAGCGCGGCGGTCTGCGTCTGGTACTGCTGATATGTCGGATGCGTAAGCAGCTTGACGATCGGCAGCGAGAGGTCGTCGGGCGGTGGCAGGATGTTCGCTGGAGCGAGCGGTCAGCGATGTGCTAGGGACTTGGAAGGATGTAACGTACAAAGGATGATCTTTCCCTTGTGCGACTCGGGGATCGCCTTCACCAGAAACTCCTCGAGGTCCTCCCACGCCCCCTCTCCCGCACGGAGGTTTGTCTCGATGTTGATATCGACGACAAATCCCTTCTCGAGCGCCCACTGCAGAGCCTCCACCGATTTTGGCGTATACCGCGTGTAGACAGTGGATAGCACGATTGAGGGCCCTGATGCACTCGGTGCTTGCAGATATTCAGGCAGATCTGAAGGTGCGCCTTCGTCCAACGAGAAGGGCACAAGAATCGCAAGCACAGGCGGTTCAGAAGTCCGCGAACGGAGTCTGACATCACTTTAGCATTATACGCAGCTTCGACACAGCAAAAACTTACCCTTCTATCGCCTGTGATATCTCAGACGGGTCCGTGCCGGCCAGCGACACGACCACACCAACGGTCTTGTTGCCAAACGCTTCGCTTGCGTGTTGCGACCACCTGCTGAGGTCACCGCCTGGCGCAGCGACATGTGCGTCCACCACCTCCTTCGGATGCACAGTGCTCGGATCTGGCTGCTGCGGGAACCCACTCGACGCGCCCGACGGCGGCGGCGAAAACAGAGACAAAGGGAGTTTTGGTGGTGCCTTGCGACGCGTGCTGAAGCCAGGCGACGGAGGCGGCGGGGGCAGTCCTGAGCTCATTTCGATAGGTTGGACGAGTTGCGGGAGAGAAGATTACAGAGACTCAAAAATATACAGGTATACAGGGATCGCAGCGGGCAGTGAAAGCGGCGGATGGATGAGGATGAGGACAAGACTCTGAGCGGGTTGGTTATGAGGCAACACCAGGCGCGAGAGAGATCCCATCAAAGATGGAGGCGGAGCGGAACGTCCATCTCGTTATGGCAACTCTTCTCGTTGTGTGATCCCCTCAGCGACATCCGTGATTTGCCATCGCAGAAGACTGCGAAAGCACTTTGTTATGCGGCAACGCGAAAAATACCAGGGCAATAAACTCCAAGCACAGCAAACAACGGTGTCCAGGCGCTGCTAACATACTCTTCGATCGAATCGCCTAGGGCTCGAGGGTCGACACGGACACTGCCTCACGCCACGCAACACCAGTTCTCACGCGCGGCGATCTTTCCATCTATCTGGCTGTGCGGTTGCGCTAGCATCTCGCATGCCAACTGTGTCAAGAGCGTCGGTAGGACTGTGTTTCAGTGCCGTTTCGACCTCGAAGGTTCAGATCCCAGGTCTGACCGCAGCATTCGTACTTGCGCGCTGTGCAACCTTCAGCATCTGTACAAAGAGTGCCACGTGCTCTCTGATTTGCATGAGGCGCCACAATATCTGAGGGGTCGACGAAGCTGATCGTCTAGTAATTGCCGATCTGTGCCCGTAAGTGCCTAGGGAACAAGGTGTGGCCAAAGCTTCTATGTAATGAACCTAATCTTTACTGCATTGAATCTTGAAAATTATTATGTACTACTAACGAGGAGCTCTACAGAGGTGGGGTATCTACGAAGGACTGCGCGGTAAACCATGCTGGGAACCGGGGTCCGGTCCAGGGATCCGCCTTCTCAGCCAATTCCCGCATCTCCTTGAGCTCTTCCTTCGTGAGCGTCACCTTCAGTGCGCCCAGATTCTCTTGAAGATACTGAAAACCAGTTAGCATTTGCATTTAGGATGGCAAAATCAGCAGCTCACTTTAACAGTCTTGGTGCCCGGGATGGGGATAATGTCATTACCCTGAGCGAGAAGCCAGGCTAGTGCGACTTGTCCTGCAGTTGCATTGTGGCGCTCGCCGATCGCTTTCAGGCCGTCAGCGAGGCGGTTGACATTCGGAAAGTTCTCTCTCGAGAATCTGAGCAAGATACGAGTCAACAGGGCCTCCAGCGGCGATTGTCACCACAAACTGACCTTGGGATCTGCCTCCGGTTATCGGTCTCGTCAAAGTCGTCCGGGCTCCTCTGCGACCCTGTCAGCGGGACCCCAGATCATCGACAGTGTGCGAACTCACGTATTGGCCCGTCAGCAGACCCTTGCCCAACGGTGCGAATGGCACGACAGCAACGCCCAGCTCTCTGCAGGCGTCCAGCAGGCCGTTGCGCTCGATGATGAGTTCCGCCAGTGAATACTCCGTCTGTACCGCAGCAATCGGATGTGTGGCGTTGGCACGACGCAGTGTATCCGCAGAGCATTCGCAGATACCGATGTACTTAATCTTCCCAGCCCTGATACAAAATATGAGCACGCTGGATATCACATCATGGCTGCCGATGACTCACTTCACGTATTCTGCGACTGCTGCGACGGACTTCTCAATCGGGACCGTCGGGTCCGGGCGATGGATGTAGTAGAGGTCAATGGTATCGACGCCGAGGCGCGCGAGCGACTTTTCGATAGTGCTCTTGAGGTACTCGGGCTCTGCGTTTACCGCCCTGTCGGGTTGGAAGACGAAGCCTCCCTTGGTTGCGAGGAAGATCTCGTTGCGCTTTCCCGTGCGCTTGAACCTTCGCAAATCGCCGTAAGCTGCTGGCAGGTGTATAGATGACGGGGAAACGTACCACTTGCTGAGGAGCTCCTCGCTATCGCCGTACACGTCCGCAGTGTCCCAGAATGTGCATCCGCTTGCGTAGAGCGCGTCGAGGAAGGCAAGGCGGTCCTCGTCCGGTGGCGTAGGCCCGTACGCAGTCGAGATGCCCATGCCGCCCCAGCCGATGGCGGTCACCTGGGTGTCGCCGAGCTTCCTCGTTGGCAATGCAGGCATGTTGGTTGTCGTCGCTTGAAGGTCAAGGTGAGGATGTCTCTGCTATGGAGATTGCTATTCTCCCGACGCCGAGAACCATTGCTTTATAGCTTCGCGCGGCTGGAGCCCGCCCCACACGCAGGAGACTTGGGATGCATCCGAGCACAGCAGTGCCGGCAGAACGCGTGCGCACCCTGCCGCTGACCAGTTGCTGACCACACAACAACGCCACGTCCTCCATCGCGGGCGGAGAGAGTGCGCCCGACGAGGATGTTGCTCGGCGAGCCCGAACTCTCCGGTCGTCACACGATTTTATGGCATCGGGCACGAGATCAATGGCCGAGCCACTGTGCCTAGGCAGTAAGCGCGTGGCGTAAGTAAATCCAATAGAAAGCTGATGTTATCTCAACTTACTGCATAACAATCTGTACTTGACCCCTTTCATAACATAAGCGTAGCTTATCTAATACGGAGCCTTACTTCGGAGGCCAACGAACACAACTCCACGAATCGGCGCGCTCTTCAGTCTCTCAGAGAGTCACGTTTCGAGGCGACACTACTTACAACAGCTTCCGACAGTTGAAATGCCGAGTTCGCTGAGGTCGATCGAGCAAAGGTACGGCTCCGCCTCACGCACATTGACACATCCGCGCTCAATTGCACGCTCGAAAGTCTCACCGCGCAGGCATGTCGATCAGGAATCTGCATCTGCATCCGCGCAGACCTGCACGGTAGTGATGTCAATCCCGCGAGGGCTTAGCAATACGCGAATCTTCTTCTCTGCGCCGGCGGATAGGAGGCTCGGGCCCACGGATGCCTGCCCGAAGGTACACCTCCGTGCTGAAGACGACGAATTCTGGATACTCATGGAGCTTTCGTCTCTCGCCGAAATCGCTGCCGTAGGGCGTCGTAAGCCCGCCGCAACGAGAACGCTCGCGCCGAGGACATGTGGCGAAAGACGAGATGCATCATACAGTCTCTGTCACAACATATAAACCACCCCTGAGCGAGGCGGGACCACCACATTCGTTACTCGTAGAGCGAGCAAAGCATGCCCGCGCAACTACCCACACGCAAGATCGGCGAGGCCAAGGTTTCAGCCATCGGCTATGGTGCGATGGGTCTCTCTGCGGTGTATGGCAAGCCCATGCCGGACGAGGATCGTCTGAAGGTACGATTGTCTCACCTTACCTGCAGTGACTGCCCTGACAGCACATGTTCGCAGTTCCTTGATAAAGTTTATGAGAGCGGCTGCACGCTCTGGGACACCGCGAACGTCTATGGCGACAGCGAGGAGCTGCTCGGCAAGTGGTTCGCGCGCACAGGCAAGCGCAGCGAGATCTTCCTCGCGACCAAGTTCGGTACGCGCATCGAGAATGGTGTCGTCGGCACCGACGGCTCGCCGGAGTACATGCGCCAGTGCTTCGAAACGTCGCTGCGCCACCTGGGCACGGACTACATCGACCTGTACTACCTCCACCGGCCCGACAGCAAGGTGCCCATCGAGGTCACGGTTGGAGCAATGGCAGAGCTAGTAAAGTAGGTATCCGTACACATTTATACTGGGACAGATGCTAATATTCCTTCAGAGAAGGCAAGTTGCGCTACCTCGGGCTGTCCGAGTGCTCTGAAAAGACACTACGCCGCGCACACGCCGTGCATCCCATCGCTGCGCTCGAGGTCGAGTACTCGCCCTTCACGCTCGACATCGAGGACGAGAAGATCGGGCTGCTCAAGGCGTGCCGCGAGCTCGGCATCACCGTCGTCGCGTATGCTCCGCTCGGCCGTGGGCTGCTCACGGGTCAGTTCGTGCGTGCTGCTTCCTGTCCCTGGCGAGCGTAACGGCTGATGCACATCCCTTCCCAGAAATCGCCCGACGACTTCGACGAGGACGACTTCCGGCGGATAATCCCACGCTACTCGCATGAGAACTTCCCGAAGATGCTCAAGGTCGCCGACGACCTGAAGCTCATCGGCGAGAAGTACGGCGCGACGCCAGGCCAGGTCGCGCTGGCGTGGCTCCTTGCGCAGGGGAACGATGTGATTCCTATTCCTGGAACGACGAAGGAGAAGGTATGCAGAGCCCTTTGTAGACGATTCGCATGGCGGAGGCTGATGCACATGGTGCAGTACTTGAAGGAGAACCTCGACGCGCTAAACTTGACGCTGTCGCCAGAAGATCTGCAGGAGGTGCGCAGAGTCGCTCAGGCTGCGGATGTCTCGAACATCCCGCGGTACCCCAAGGGGATGATGGAGCATGTGTTCGCGGAAACGCCTGAAATGCGGTGAAGTCAGCTATCCAGAATACGCGACGAGGCCCGACAGGAATCTTCCTCTGTCGGCTGTCAGTCTTCATTCCTGTGAGAATCATTCGTATGTAGTTTCTTAACTGTGTTTTAGCAATACTCAAATGCGATTGCCATGTGTGCCCAATATCACGCATGAGCGACGACCAGAGAGGCTCCCGGACACTAGTATGCCACTCGATCTTTCTGTTTGTCAAAACAGGATACTTAGGTGGCTTACGTACTTCGAGAGCAAGACTATCCTGGTCTCAGCATACTCACCTTCAATACGCTACGCGATTGCTCGTCTATTGACACCACGGCACTGAGACGCACGACCAGACCAGGGCCATGCACTCTTCGGCGCTGCAAACCTCGTCACAAGCGCACCACGCGATCGGCGGGCACGAGCGGCTCGTGCGTCTGAGCGGCGCCCATGGTGAAGAGCGTGTAGGTCACACGGAGGCTGGAGAGCGTCTCTATGCATGGTTCAGCTCTCTCATCTGCGCCACCGCTGAGACTTGCAGCTGCAGCTCGTAAGGCTCTCTTGCGAGATGGCGTCCATCGACCATCTCGAGGTCAAGTCAGGTGCACACCGCTCGCTCGTGACGTATCCTTCAGCCCCGCGTCGGACACGGTGTTCGGCTGGACATACAAACACTTGGGGCGGCTACTCGACGCTAACAGGGTCGTGCGGGAGTGGATGTGGTTTGTGCTACTCCTGTCAGAACGCACAGTACCCATGCAAAAAAATCTCAGAACGGACGCATCGGAGAGAATAGACTCTAAGTCACAATTGCGTTGACTACTTGATGTATACGGATCAGTTGGAGTGGTCCTGCATCGGACCGGCTTGTGCAGAATCCCGTGATTGCCGGGCAGGCGTCCTCCAGCGTCTTCCAGCTGTCCGGTGCTCGTTGGAGAAAGGCTTGCGCGATGTGCAAGCTGCTGACCGAGCTCCTACTTCCGCTGCTCAAGAGTTTTAGCGATGCTGGGCTTCTCGGCGTGCAGGCTATATAGCCCCGAGCATATCTTTGCGCTATCCAATTCCACATACGCCTTCTACCAGCACCCTCGAGATGGCCGTCCCTGTCGTTGAAGTCGCCACCTTTGTCGCAAGCGAAGCGTACAAGAAGGACCCGAGTGTCATCTTCCCCGCTCTTGATCTTCTGAAGACCATTCCCGGGTGCATTGGGTGCGTGTGCTGCCTTCTAATGGCTGATGTCGTCCTCTGACCAGATTGCAGCATCTGGTATGGCTTACAAGTCCAGGACCCGTCCTACCTTTACCTCGTCGTCCGTGCGTCACCCTGCTCCCCATACGCTTTCGCCTTCTGACAGCCTGCAGTCTGGGAGACCCTCGAGCACCACACGAACTACATGAAGGACACAGTCGAGTACCCGAAGCTCGGCGCGGCGCTCCAGCCATCCATGACCGACTTCCTCGGCCTCTACCACGTCCGCTTCCCCGAGGACATCCAGACCGCGCTGAACGCGCCCACCACCGAGGTCGTGCACTGGACCATTCCCGAGAGCACCAACGTCGAAACTTTCCACAAGGGTGTCCAGCAGCTCATCGATCTCATTCAGAAGGATATGCCCGGCGAGGTCTTCCGTGGCGGCGTCGGGCGTGTTGTTGAGGGCGAGAGGAGACTCTCCGTTATCCTGGGCTGGCACAGTCTCGAGGTCCGTGCTGCGTTGGTGCTCAAAGATGTTACGCTGACTTTCCGTCCTTAGCGGTTCACCCAAGCTGTCTACAACAACCAGCAGTGCGTCGAGCTCGTTACGGAGCTCAAGAAGCAGGCCGATCTCGACCTCAAGCATGCTCAGCTCAAGAAGTTCACGAAGAACTAGACGGGTTGAGCCAATGATACAGCATGTAATGTACAAAATACTATGTACGTTCTGGAATGCGGCATCAGCGTCGCCCGCGTGCGGCGTCCAAATGAGGCCTTTGCGGTAGGTAATTCGTCTGTATCGCCCTCGTATCCCTTGGGAAAGTCAAATAATGACACAAGGAGGTCAAGCCCAGGCACTTCTGACTGGATCAATGTTTGCTACACGTCCTCTTCATTGGTTGCGGGGCGGCCAGGACCGAGACAGGCTGGAACCAGTAGGAGTCGGCCCAAACTAGGCAAGACCCCAGGTGTTTCAGTGTTTCCTCTTGACAACCACCTCCTATCGGCGCGTCCGCAGCCTGAAGCCTGAAGCCTGAAGCCTGAGGATGGACGCAGATGTTTACGAATGCCCAGACTACTTCAGGCCTGGTGCAGGGTTTAGGATCACTCTCGATGACTCCGCCGGTAATCTCCAACTCGTAGTCACCCGTCCCATCCTGCCGTTCACGAGCTCGCAAGTCGTCGTCGCTCGCCTCGCCTCGAAGGACGCCGGGACCAAGTGCTCGCTCCCGCTTGGTTCGAGCGTTGTCGTCAAGACGTTTGACCCGCGGTTTCTCAAGCGTCGCGGTCCAGACGAGGACGACCAACCGTGGTCGTATGCCGCCGAGCTTGTGGGGTTCGCGCGTCACCATACCCAGCTCAAACACGTATGCCAGCAACCCCAGCCTGACGCACGCAGCCCGGCAGACTGGGAGGAATTCTATTTCCAGCGCATGGCGGCGGACCACGCAGCAGAGGTTGCAGCGTACCGCGCACTGCGGCCGCTCCAGGGGCAAGGCGTCCCCGTCTTCTTCGGCAGCGGCACGCTCGACCTCGCGCACTGCATCGCACCCCCGCGCGCATTCAGCCCGGGGCTCATTCTCATCGAGCACATCGCGGACGCGGCAAATCTGCGCGACATCGACCCGCGCCTCCTGCGCGCGCCGCTCGTGGCCGCGCTGCTCGAGACCGTGCGCGCGCTCGGCCCGCTCGGCGTCGTGCACGGCGACCTCAACTTCACGAACTTCCTGTTTGCGCCCGCCGGGCGTCCCGCGCGCGCGGTGCTCATCGACTTCGCGGACGCGCTGTGTCGCGCGCCAGGGTGCTCCGACGCGGAGTGGGCACGCACCGTCGCGCAGTACCGCAACGTGCACGAGACCAGGGCCCGCATTGCGATGCGCTTCAGGATCGCAGACCTCCGCGTACCCGAGGGGTGCCGGGTCGAGGACATCCCGGGCCTCGAGGACGGGGCCACGGACCGCACGCCTACCTTGCCGCCGAGCGAGCTACCTGCGGCGAAGCGTTGATGCAGGCTATGCTCAGTACGGGTGGCACAGTACTAGTGCGGCCGCAGCCGCCGCAAGGTCCATCTGTGTACCCTGGTTACTAGCCATTATTTTGCACGTCAGCCTGCGCCTCAGCTCGCACTTATTCAGGCCTCGCATCTTGACCCCCCTGTGGAATGTATCGAGCGAAACCGAGCAAAGCAGCTTGGTCGTGTGGAACGATTGTACAGGTATGCCATCCCTTCTATGCATGGTAGCGTGTTCAGACTGAACTTCGATGAAGGTCATTCATCTTTACGTTTCCCCACAATATAAATATCACTACATACCCGTATGTCGAGAGAGCTATGAGAGAACTCGCAGCCACTAAGGTCCACTCCATGCACAAATCTTTTCGGCAGCTGCTGATTCCCCAGCCGGTGCACTCACTCTGAACGGCCCGAATTGCCTCGCAGACCACCGTGGGTTCGACGAAGGCTCGTTGCGAGCCACCCTTGAATCTGACTACTTCACAGGCAGGTGGGAGCACTATTCCGTCAATTTACAACTAAGGGAAGTAACGAACGACCGTCTCCAATCGCGGACGATGTTCTGCCGCCACCTCCAGTACCTCCCCGACCTGGCCTCCTAGCTCATCCCCTGTGACCTCCTGCATGACTCGGCCTGCGCACGCCAGGTACGGCACCAAGCACCCATACGACCCCCAGCGATCGTCCACAACGATGGTCATGTTGAGCCTCTGCAGCTGTCCGCACCGACCGAGCACACCGCGCAGGCTGCTCCAGTCCTGGGCGCGCAGCCACTCGTCCCACGCACGCGCAAAGACCTCCTGCGCGGGCGCACTCGCGCCCCACTGCTCCCACTGCTCGAGCCGCAGCTCGAGCGCGTGCTCGCGCAGCGCGGGGCGCACCAGCGCCGCGGCGTTCGCGAGCATGGTGTCCCACTCCGCGTGCTCGAAGCGCGGCGCGCGCGGCTGGCGCACGATGACGCGGAACGTGAGCGCGAGGGCGCGCAGCCCGCCCGCGTCGGCGAGGCGCGGCGCATGGCGCGTGACCGGGAGCGCGAGCTCCTCGAGCGCGGCGGGCGCCGCACGCAGGAACGCCGCCGTGCCGCGCCCGCTCGGCGGTTCATGCAGCGTCACGCGCCGCAGTGCGGCCGGCTCGAGCAGCGCGGCGATGCCGCCGAGGAGGGGCGCGGCCCCGTGTGGCTCGAGCACGTCGATGTGCGCTACGGCGGTCGCGGAGAAGCGGCGTGCGAGCGGTGTCGCGAAGGGGCAGTCGTCGGTGTGGTTTTCGGCCGCACAGTGCAAGGCGAGTGTCTGCACATCGCTGAATGCAGACAGCACCGTCGGGACAGAGTCGTTGTCGATGCGGCCTCCGGCGCCGATGAATGCGAGCCGCCTGAGGGTGCGCGGCCCGGAAGAGGGCGAAGGAGGCGGCAGAGCTATACCCCGCTGCCAGACAAGGTCCCAGATCTCGAGGGTGTGCAGCGACGGAAGCAAGTCGTGAAGGGCATACAGGAAAGTGAGGGAAGCGGTTCGCATTTGCGTTTGCTGAGTTCTAGGAACCATTGCTCTTCGTTGACGCCGCGCGCACCGCTCAATCTAAGATGACGGATGGCATTGCTGATACGCGGCGAGGATAGAAAGAGCTCATGACAGTCCGCGAAGGAGAGATCGTGAGATGCGCAGCTGCATCTCGGCTGGGTGATGCTCGATGGTTGCCAATAGAGGCCAAAGCATGGCGGCCAGGAGAATCGCGAGAAGAGGTGCCGCGTGCTCGAAGGCTCCCACGACTTGCACACCAAGGAGCATTGGCGTAAGCTTTGTGGGTCGTCATGCAGATAGTCTAGGATGATATCCGACAATTCCGATGGTATTCTGCCAGCGGATTCCTGCGTTGTCGCGAGCACCTTGTCGGACATGCCTCTATGACACTCTATTGGGGGCTAGACTAAATTTGAGGACATGAGTATGACGGACGTTGTTGCCTCTTACCTTGACCAGTCGTTGAAGTTTGCAGAGGACTTGCGACGCTGGCGACGATATGATTGTTGTTCTTGCTGACGAGAGCATGCTGATGCCATCTGATGTTGGCTTTTAGTGCCCAACTGCCATGGCCAAGAAGCGCTGATTCCGACGCAAAGTGTATTGAGTAGTCATGTATTCGCAGGTTCAGGCCTTCAGGTTGTTCTACCGGTTATAACAGTAGACCAGCATAGCGTGGCATCATTCGTCAGTTGCTCTAGCAAGCCCGAGCACTCAATTGACCGCTCTCCACGGCTATGTCGCGTATCTCAAGGTATTAGGAGTCTCCGTTGCAGAGTAGCCAGCCTTTAACCGGCAAGCGAGGATCGTCTGTCTGACGGTATTAGCCATCGTCGTTCAAACACATGTTACCCTAACGCACATGTAACCCCCTTCGTTGGCCCTTAGCAGATCGTCGCTGCGGACCAGACCACGGCATCAGCACGCGAGAACAGCACGAGGAAGAAACCAAGAGAATCGCACATCTTCCGGATGAGCCTCTCTTGTTCGACGAGCAACCGCAGTCTGAGAGACCGCATGTAGCCAGCTCCCGACGCCTATAACAACACAGCACGCACAGAATTTCCGTCAATCCCGTCAAGAACCCTTCATGAGGCAGACGCGCATCGAGCTGCGATATCATAAGACAGCGCACACTCAGCATCGGCCCCACCACAGAGACCCATGCCAGACCGCAGTCCTCACCGACCCAAGGTAACCCGCCCCAATCATCCCCGCCCGCCCGATTGTGCCCCCCCCCGCCCCCGGGCCTCGCCCTCTCCCGCCTCTCCTCGTCCTCATCGCGCCAGACCTGGTGTCGCTGCCACGTCCAAGACGTGAGGACAGTCGGCCGCTGGCACTTGCGCGAACACTCACAGCCGTAGTCGCGCCGCTTCCGCCGCGTCTTCTTCAGCGCGGGATGCGTCGTGATGTGCATCAGCTGCTGCTGCTGCTGTTGCGCCGGCGAGTTCGTCATGCTTGCGCTTCAAGCTCGTGGTGGTCGTGGGCAAAGAAAGAGACGGAAAACTCGACTAGACCCGACTTTTATTCGGTTGACACTGGCCTCACGACGCGCTCCATGCCTTGACGCATGACCGTGACGCGCCAGGCCCAGGCTCGTGCTCGCTACACCATCCACACAGACTACATGCACATAATATACAGTACAAGTACAATCATGCACAGGATTATAGACAACAGGACTAGCACCCCGAGCCTGCAAGCAAGGGGCGCGACTACGACAGAGCTAGCGTACAGGCGACAACGGCGAGGATCAAAGGAGTGGACACGACGGGCAAAAATGCAAAGCGTAGCCAAAGGGCACAGACGATGTACAATAAAGGATAAAATAAAGCGTCCGCCGCGAAGTACGCAAAGATGCGGGTGCCAAAAAGTCAGTAGAGTCTACACAGAGCAGAAGATCGTAACCTAGAGGGAGAACAGAATCGCTAATGAGCAGCGGCGAGCACAGACGAACGTCGCACAACGAAACTAACGGGCAATTACAATGTACACAGTATCTAGGAGGTCAGAGGTCGAAGAGAATGGCGAGGGAGCGAAGCAGAGCGTTCTATCGGCGGGATCGAGGGCAGAGCGCAGCGAGACGTTATAACAACAGCAGGAGCGAGCGGGTGAGCGGTAGGCAACTATGCAGGAGAGCGATAACGAGAGACGAGGAATATGTCGGAGATGCTGGCGATGCGAGTTGATATGCAAAGGAAAGGCCGATTATAGCGAGCACAAGGCTGCCAGAAGACTAGAACCTGGGCCCAAAACCCTGGTCCCTGTAACTCCCGTGGAACTGATGGGGCTGGCGGTGCCCCTGTCCGTGAATGTAATGGTGCGCGCCCGGCACGAACAGCGCACCGCGGTTGCTGGCGCTGCGCTCCTTGCGGCGGAGGTGCGTCGGGGGCGGGAACGGCTCGGGCAGGCCCTGGTTAGGCCCGTCGGAGAAGAATATCTTGGGGCGCCAGGCCTCGCGCTCGTCCATGATGCACGAGTTTTTGAACTTCTCGACGAGGGCTTCTTTACCCCTGCAGGGATATCGTCAGTAATCTGCATTTGCGCTGCTATAGACGGAAACGTACTGGTAGTTGGCGTAGCTCATCTGCAGGACCTTCTCACTGGAGTACATATTCCTGCAAACGCGGTCAGCTCCCGCTTACATCCCCATACGCTTGATACTCACCACTTGACGCCAAGCTGAGTCTTCGCGAAGAGCAGCAGATCCTGGACGGTGATAAAATTGACAAAGGCATAGCCGACATTACAGCCTACACATGACAATCCCAATCAGCACGCATACACGTCAATCATTCCAGGTACGCACCATTCTGGAAGTCCATCCGGAGGTACAAGAAGTCGATGCGCCGCGGGCAGACGCGGTCGATGAACGTCATGAGGTCGCGATCGCTCATCTTGTTCGGGATGTTCTTGATCATCACCGTCGTGCGTGTGTCCAGCCCGTTCTCGATGTTCGCGATGTTCAGCTGGTTCTTCTCACTGACCTGACCCTTGTCCGTCACGCCGCCTTCGCCGTACGCAAGCTCGGTCGACATTGAGGAACCGAAGCTCCCTTCGAATGAGGAACTGGACGAAGACCGCCCAAACGACGAGGACGAAGCGCGGCCAGCGTGGTCGGAATGCTGGCCACCCCTATTCGGGCGGGAAGGCTTCCGACCTTCGTGTCGACCCGGGCGCATCGTGCGCTCTCCGAACGTATCGTTTCCAGCAGACGACAATAGGTCGGCAGAAGGGGAACCAGAGGGATAGATCCAACCAGAGGAGTCGCGGTGAATACCGTATCCCGCGGGGCTTGGACCAGAATAGGGATCGAACTGTTGGTATGGAGCGGGCGAAGGGAACTGATAACCAGTGTGCTGGGTGACGAGCGGCTGTGGAGGGAAGTAGGTGCTGGCAGACAGTGGATAATGCTGGCCATTGGGAGGCGCGGCCGCGGCAGTGTCGAAAAGGTTGCCCCGATAGTCAAAGTTAAGCGAGTCTGCGCTGCGCTCTCCTCCGCTGTACGGCTTATCGTACGAAGACGAAGGAGCCTAGGATTGAGAGTTATGATTTACACTGAGCAGACGGAATCCAATGCGCTTACCCCGTCAAGACTTTCAAAGCGAAGGCCTCCATAGTGTCGCGGATTCGCCGTCGAAGAGCCGATGCGCCCTTGGTCATAAGCAGCACGACTCGGAGACCCGTCATGCTCTTGTCGGCTGCCCCGGCGGTGCCTGATGGCGGCTAAAGTGGAGAATCGTCAGTCAGGCCCGGGTGAGTCGAAAACAGACTACTCACAGTCGTGACTGTCGCCTCTTTTGGGGGTCGGGCTCTCTGGCAGAGCCAGGCACGACGAAGGCGGGCTTGCGAGATCGAACACTCCTGGGGCACCGTTTAACGAGGCATAGCTGAGCAGCGGGAATGGCATCTGCTCCTGAACAGCTTGCTCGGTTTCGAAGTCCCGCTCTGGGGACGTCTCGAGATCCGAGGCCCAGAAAATCCGCAGCTCCGTCGCCTTGAGGAACGTACGCGCGTTGTACTGCTGACGCACAGTCGCCGCGTTTTCGCAGTCGTAGTAGTCAGCGAAGAAGACCTGAGAGTCGTAGGAGCTCTCCCGAGCGGAGCGACTGCAAGCTCTGATGGTCCGAACCGCCTGGGCTGCCTTGAAGCTCGCAGGCCTGAAGTCGACCATTGGACCAACCGAGGCCATTATGTTGCGGACGACGGTGGGATCGATGCTGTGATTTGGGTCCTTCGATGACGCTTCTACGAACACCGTGCTTTCTGTACCGTCCCAAATAGTGGCGGGACGATTCTCCAGAACCTGCGTTTTATCTCAGCACGGCGACACAGCGCATATATGCGGGAAAACGGGTGCAAACCTTCTCGAGAGCGTGCTTGTCTGTGTATTCAACGCGAAGTGGAGCTTCATCCTCCTTCCGCTGATCGGGAGTAGGGAACAGGGTCGATGATAATCGCACGCCGTTTTTGTTGAGCTCGCTTACGGTCTTGCCTTCGAGGCCGACAGCGGAGCGGATGGCGTCGCGGAGGTCGTAAAATACGATGAGTATAAGGTTTTGGGGTTGCAGACCGACAATTCCCTTGATTCTGGTGACACCGAGCCGGGAGAGGGCGTTACGAATGTCTGACACGACGAACCTAGCAGGAACGTGGCGAACCTAAAAGGGCGTCAGAGCCTTGATCGTGAGATTTTATAGACAAGACGCACAAGCAAGAACCTGGTCGCCCTCTTCTCATCGTCCAGACCCATGTCTCCCTCAATAGCCCTTCGACCGTCTTGCTCTCCGAGATCGCCGAAGACTAGCTTCTTCTCGAAGCGCGGAGTGAGATCCATCGCTCTCATGCGGTCATTGAGTTCAGCTACACTGCCATTCGTGAGATCCGCGGCGACGTCGTCAGCGGGACCGAGGTCGATGATGCTGGGTCGCTTCATCCTCAACTTGCCCCAAGTGAGCGGAGAGCCACCATCGGGAGGAGTGCTGGGCACCATGTCAGCATCGCCGCCAAAGTCTGACTCTGTCGCAACAGTCGAGGCCGAGTTGAACGAGGAGGAAGGAGTAAGAGGTGGTGTCAGAAGGGTGGAGAGCCTCTGAGGAGAGCCACTGGCATTCCTGGCGGAGGCAAGGAGGGACTCTCTGAGCGGCGAATTTTGGGCAGAGTGTACAGAGGGAGACGAGAGCGGCTGGAGATGCTTGGAAGACAGGCGTGGTGGGGTGGAAGGGCGCGCAAGGTCCAGAGGATGAAGACGAGGGCGAGCACCAGAGTGATTAAATTGCACCGACCTAGGTGACAGTTGTTAACATACGATTCATGCGCGTTCTCGACGCGATGCCTGATTACGAACGCAGGACAGGGCTAACATGCCGCCGCCGACGCGTCGTTGCACACGACACTCACCAGTCTGGCAGGGAAGGCGATGATTTTACGCTCACGCGTCCATGCGCCGCGCGGTCGCTACCTCGCCTTTCAGGAGATGACTGCGGCAGGGCGGTCATTCAGGGTGGTGCAGAACCATGACGGCAGAACATACCTCATCATTGAGACGGGAGACGCTCGGGAAAGGAACGGTGTGGCAGTCCATTATGTACAAAGCGATAGGTAGCAGGAAAGCGAGCGAAAGAGGGTGGCCGTCGAGGCAGGCAGGCGACGAAAGCAAGAAGGGAGATGAGAGCAAGGAGGCAAGAGGGGATGGACGAGTGTTGGACTTTGGGCGAGGTATATAACGGGAGAAATGGGTGGGGTGGCCGATTTCCTATGCGGCGTTTCATTTGCTTTCCTGTCAAACGGCCAATCACAATTTCTGCGCGAAGTTCGTTATGTGCCGTGCGGGCGCCTTCCTTCCGTCTTCTGCGATGCGGTGTCCTTCTCGGGCAGCGGATGCGGTCACGAAGGCTGCCGTCACGCGCGCGCTGGCGCTACGCCGCACGACAGCCACTTGTTCATGTTTTGCTGGAATGCTCAGTGCGTCCCGGGCATCGCGAGGGACGCCGTGCGCAGAGATCCCTGAGGGCGATGCAAGAGCCCGTTAGCGTGAAACGAGCAGAGGCAGTCGCGGACATCGCCACGGCAACTGCGAAAAGCGCGGACTCACTCCGTATCGAGATAGCTCCTCGTTTGCTTCCCCACGCTCGCTCGCTGCTGTGCGACGGTCCATCGCTGGCGCCGATGCCCAACCATTCCTCGCGAGCATTTCGCACTGCACCTTGCGACCCTGGGGCGCGGGCTACACATCATTTTCGCAAATGAGGGGAAGATCGAGGGGAACACATCGCTCGGGTGCCCTTGCCGTGATCTCCATCAACGCCTGTCCGGAATCTCCCGCGCCACAAAGCTGCCGCCCAGCTGTCGTCGTCTCGACTTTGCTGTTTCACCCTCGCCCTCCCTCCAAAATGTACCCTGCTCGTTGTGAACAACGTCTCCGCGGAGACTCGACGTGCTGAGTGCGGACGAAAATATCGATATCAGTGCGCGGCGTCCTCGAATATCTCCCGATGGAGCGTACCTGGGTCTAGTTTGTTTTGGGCCTGTTCCGCGCAAATGTTTACGTTACCTTTGGTCCGCACGAGCTTGGTTGAAGTGCACGATCAGCGATGATGCCCGTGGTGCGCAGCCTTGCGGAACGGAGATCTAATGCGTTCATCGGTACTGGTAATTACAAACGTCCATTAGGTTGCACATCGTTCCCGACAACGAAATACGTGCCCTTCCCTGTCACATAAAGATGCAGCAGGGCCACACCATCTGTTACGTTTCACAACTTTGGTAGAGGAGGGAGTAGTGGACAAAGAGTCATCAGCCGGTGGGACTAGCAGATAGGACACTCGCAAAATGCGCGCGAAATCTCCAGCCTTAAGAGGAGTTGGAGAGTGACATCTTGTGCCCACAAGCCGACCAAGCGATGCGCCTGAATTGCCATCCTGTCGCCGCCGTGATAGCTATTAACCAAATTCCAAGCCTTTGCGCCGCGGTCTACTAGACGCTACAGTCCGGGGAGATGGTGTCATGGCTGACGGTGGAAGCAGCATGTGGCACAGCGATGCAGCTTCTAATGCCTTGGCAAGCAGCGCCAAGTGCTTAACTCGGCTCGAGTATTCGCGTCCGTACGTCGTCGAGTGGAGGCGCTAGTTCGGCCAACGACCTCCGGAACCGTCCAAGGAGAATTGCAAGGCTGACCGAGTTGCAGGCCGAAGGAAACAATCCTTACAGTTGATTCAGGAGCGAGCCGATGAGAATGTGGACATTGTATCTTGACCCTCGCGCCTACTTCAGCCCATGTCTCAAAGGCAGAGAATGCTGTGGAACGCGAAGAACGACGAGGATGCAAGGATAACCATGCGGATGGTCCGTCCCCTCTTCATCACATCTCGCCATTCTGTGAGGGTTGTAATGTTGCACAGATCAGAAAATGGTGCCATTGAGTAGTGTTCTGCTTCATGACGCTGCTTCAGAACGCTTCGTGTACCGGATGTGCTTCAATGGTTGGTCAATCAGTGCCGCAGACTGAAACCTGCCTGGAGCTCGTAGGGCAGCATGAGCAAGAAATCGAAAAGCTTGACGATGGGCTGATTCGTGCGGCAGGCACCAATGCATCTACCTTAGGCTTTGTGGCAGGCTCTACGGATTGGAAGGAGGACGCCGTGCCTCAGTAGTGCCGGCCCTGAGCTGTCATTTTGTAGACGGCATCGAGGAGCGAATCAGCTGTCTTGAGAACAGAGTAGCACACACGGTTCCTTTACCGTACACTCCACGGGCCTCGCCGAGCCTTCCGCACTCTCGGATTCCGTGTCTAAGAGTCCCGAGACCCCTCCATTCACGCGTCATAGCGAAGGTAAACAACGACAGAAACTTCGTTCCAGATTATACGTATTGAGGTGATTCATGACGGCAAGCATAAGCAGGGGAATATATGGCAAGATGTGGTCGGTCGCAAGCATGATTCGGCGTTGCAAACTGCAATTGCGCTCACGCTTACCGTGGGAGAAACACAAATGAAGTCAGTAAGTATAACCGGTTACCCGCCGGATAGGCTCTCCGAAGCCTTCGTCCCTTTCTCCATGCTCTCTCGACATTTCCGACTCCCAAAAACTCGGACCCGGCCATTCAAGCATATATCAAGACGATATTTTACACTCCTCGGTCTGGAGTCCTCGGCGGACGACACCTGTGCCGCCGTGGTCACGTCTGAAGGGCACATACTCTCGAATGTAGTCGTGAAACAGAACGAAGAGTAGGTGAAGAGGGCGTTTCGTTGCTGTTGCAGGTATGGCCGACTAATGCTTCAGGATACTCGTTGTTCGATAGGCTCGCGGTATACGGCGGCATACATCCGTACGCGGCGATACAAAAACATCAACAGAATATGGTGCGTGCTACGCTGCGAGTTTCTCTGGCTGTCGTCATCTCTCTGCAAAGCCAGGTGCAATACGAAAAGCGCTAGACGATGCAAAGCTGGATATGTCAAGCATAGACGGGATAGCGTATACGCGGGGACCAGGTGCGTCTCACAAAACATCTATTCAAAGTTCTGAACTCATGATTGCGTCCAGGCATCGGCGGATGCCTAAGCGTATGTTCAACAGCTGCAAAGGTTCTCGGAGCAACTCTTACGAAGCCAATAATTGGTGTTCACCACATGGTGCGCTGAATTTACTTCCTACTCGCACGCGTCTGCTAACCCTCCACAAGCAAGCACACGCGCTGACACCGCTAATTCCGACCCTCTACGACACTCCACACATACCCACCTCCGCGTGCGGCGCCCAGAGCGCATCGACACCGCCCCGCTTCCCCTTCCTCTCGCTGCTCATCTCGGGCGGACACACGCTGCTGTTGCTCACGCGCTCGCCCGACGAGTTCAAGACGCTCGCGACGACGCCAGACATCAGCATCGGCAGCGCGTTCGACCACGTCGCAAAGTACCTCGGGCTCGCGCCGGGCGAGCGCGGGTTCGGCGCCGCGCTCGAGGCGTTCTGCGCGAGCGGCACCGCGCGCTTCGCCGCGGGCGTCGACGCGGACGTGCCCGACCCCGGCGACGAGGACACGCCCGACGTCGCGGTGCCCATGCCCGGGCAGCTCGCGTTCTCGTACGGCGGCCCGCGCAGCAGGGTCGAGATCTACGTGCGCGAGCGCGGCGGCGTCGCCCGCGTGCCGGTCTCGACGCGCCTCAAGCTCGCACGCACGTTCCAGGAGGCGGCGGTCCGCCAGCTGGAGGAGAAGACGGTGCTCGCGCTCGCGCAGTGTGCGAAGGAGGGCGTGCATGTCCGCGATGTCGTCGTCAGCGGCGGCGTCGCGAGCAACCAGTACCTGCGGACACGGTGCGTAGCAAGGAACCGGCGGTGGCAACGAGCGTCGCTGATCCTTGCGTAGACTACGACAGGGCCTCGCGGAGGCCTTTCCAGACGACCCGCCGAACCTCGTCTACCCGCCGCCCGAGCTCTGCACAGACAACGCGGTCATGATCGCGTGGGCCGCGATGCACCGCTTCGCCGCGGGCGACTTTGACAGCTACGACGTCTCTATACGGCCGAAGTGGCGGATCGACGACTATACTGGTAAGGCTCTCGCCCGGCTGCAGTGGGTGAGTCTTCTTGCCCTGTAGTCCCTTTCTGTCGTGCGGAATGTTAGCTGATGTTGACGCTTGCGTGCAGCTGAAGGTGCGGGAAAATCTTCGTAACCAGAACGAGCCCCAGATTACGCAGGCATCGCACAACCCGAGTGATCCATAGACCTTTGTGGTCCTGGAGCTCTGTGTTTGGTTAGTCCCCTGTCTGGAGGATGTGCTTGGGTTGATGCACGATACAAGGCCCGCCATGGGTTGGCCATGATCCGCATACTGTTATAACCTGCGTACACGTTACATTCAATTGATTGGGACAGTACCCCTACTCTTCCGTATTCATGGAAGCAGAATGTCCGAGCATGAACCCACTTGCTTACAAGTACAACATCGCGAGCGAGTGTGTCACGAACACTACGTCAACAGTAGTCGAAGCTGTTATACTTCCCTTCAGATTCTGTGCCACTGCGTCCTGCATGACACGGATACACCGCGGTACGTTCCCAGAAAACGTAGGCACTGATGCGATCTGCAGCCGGAAGGCAACTCTCTCTAGCTGCGGGAAGCGAGCCAAACGCCGACCCAGCAACTCCCAGTCTCGCGGCTTGAAGGCGTGGCGAAACTTGATGAAGATGATGTCGCCTGGCGAGACCACAGCTCCACCCGTCTCGTCCGGGTCTTCATAGAGATAGAGCACTATTTTGACGTCGCGAATCTCGCCCGTCGGGAGCTCTGCGAGGTCGCGCATGATGTACTGCCAGTCTCCCGAGCTCTTGCGCCCCGAGACGCACATGGACCCAAAGATGGAGACAGAATGCAAGTGTGGGGCGGTAGAGAAGTCCGGTGGCGCGGGCGCGACACGGTACCCGATGGCCTCCAGTGCAGGCGGCAGGTCGATGAACATGAGCCTGTGGTCGCAGAGCGGGCCGTGCAGCGTGAGGCTCCGCAGAACTGTGACATCGATGCAGTGGGACCACGCGTTGTAGTGGTACCTCACGGTGTTGCCGCTCCCTCGATAGAACAGCTCGAGCGCGTCCACGCGTGCAAGAGGCGGCGCCTGCAGGCTTTCCTCCTCCAGGCGCTGCAGGGCATGGTAGGGGTTGTTCATCGCCGTTCCGAGGACGAGGGCACGCAGCGGGCCGAGCGCACGGACGAGCGCGAAGTCCTCTGGGAACCAGGGCATGGGGCACCCCAAGTCCGAGCCGCGCGTCATGAAGCGAACCTCGAGCCCGTCGATGGTGTGCAGCGGCGTCGGAGGTTGCTCGTCTGCGGGCCACGAGCAGTCTACCAGCTCGAGCACACGCAGCCGCGGCAGGTGGCTCAGGAGCTCCTTCAGCAACGTAAAGCTGATGTAGCGGCCGAATGGCGACTTGTGCACCTTCCGGCTGCAGAGCTTAAAGTGCGATACTGCGTGGGAGATACGGGGGGATGAAGCTAGGAGCGCGATGCATTCCTCGATGTCGAGCTCATGAGTTTCGCAAGTGCATAGCTGCTCCGCCATTTGACTCTGCAAACGCCAGATCGGAGGGTGGTCATTTGGGAGCCAGAGGTATGGACATGGAGGACAGGCAAGGGTAGAGAACAAATGAGAAGTGCTGGATAGGTACCACGCTTTGCAGATAAGTGAACAGCTCTTCAATGTCGGTATATCGTCATGCAGATGGTCAACCACTAGATCGCATAACTCCTGCGGAAGCCGGGCAGGCACTTGGTTGGGGATCTCACCCTCGCGCACCCCGGCGATATCAGAAACCATGCCGGCCGTTCTAGGAGGTGTGGTAAGTGCCACTATTCAAGCAGGTAGTGCCAGGCGTACTGCGAGACATACCTGTTGCGTTGACCTTTCTCCAACGGGAGTCAGGAGCAAGCAGTAAGTAAAGCCCTTGTGAACGTATCCTGGAAGCCGATTGGGTTAGGTTTGTAATTCACGTGACCTGGGTGGGTTGGGCGAAAGTTCGGAATAGGCAAGTGTTCAAGTTTACTTCCGGCCATCACGACCAAGCCAGGTCTTCAGTCGGGCCTCGTCACCGATACAAGCCTAATGGCACTGCTGGCTGGCCAATCATCTGATTGGCTCTATTCGCTGAGGCATGATCTGACCAGGCCGCTGCTACGCATAGGGCGAGCCAGGGAACACGGTCACGATTTTTTCTAGCCCTGCGAAACGCCCAGGAGGAGGGTCTGGGCTCTAGAAATTATCTCATACCGCAGGTGCAGATTTCTAACATGCTTGCGGTCCAGACCTCCAGGACCCGCTCAGATATGACGCGCCGCGGCGAACGCGTGCCGATGTCCATGTAAGTTTATGTCCAATCTTCCTGAATGCAGCCGATGACTGGGTCTGGACTGAACAGCCTGTGGGAGACATCTCTATGCAGAAGTAGTTGGTTTCGTAACTGACTTCCGCTAGACTCTCATATTTTACGACAATGTCCGGGATGTGCAGTCGGTGAATCTGACCTCTTTGCCTAGGGTATGTGCTTCCAAGCACTCTTCACTGTGGCCAACATTTAGTCATTACGCAGAACAACCGGAAACACTAGGATGGTCAGCGAGATCGGTCATTCTCTATTTACCTTCAACTATCGTCCACTCCTCGCCGTCATCGCAAGGCTCTACGACAGCCTGGTGCCGTTCTCTTGGCTACGGCAACAGCTTGTGTCGGATTTTGGAGAGCTTGCAACCTTCGCAACTGACATGGACAGAGAACCAGTGGTAGCGTCACTCACAGACAGGGCCATCGATGTCGCCTTTCGTCGCTACTGGAAACGTACCATTCGCGGGCTGCTCGAGCAATGGCAGATGATGAACTACGTGTCTGCAGTATTTATCGGGTACGTTCACCGCCCTCTCTAGCTTTGCGATGTATTGACCTCACTAGGACAATAGCGACCATGCTGCAGGATCCGCTTGTCTCCAGCAATGCCCTCGGGCGCGCAAGTGCCACTGTCGCCTTGCTCTGTGCGCTTTCAAGCCTGTGTTGCGGCTCCATGCTCTACCTGCACATCGTTCGTATCAAAGGAGCGGTGCACGCCCTTGACTGGGTCAGTGTGCGTACTCGCTACCCACTCAACCGCGTCTGCCTGCCTTAAGCCGCTGTGCTATAGAACCTCCAGACGTTGAGCGCGAGTCGTTGGAGCGACCCACTGGCCGCTTTGCTCGCTCCAGCGATGCTTTTGCTATGGTACGCCCCTCCGCTGTCCTCGCCGCCTCACCTAACACTAGACTTTCAGGTCCGCGGCGTCCTTCATCCTCGCCCTCCTGCTCGCCTACGTCTTCCCGCCACATATGCCGGATAGCCCCGGGGTGCAGGACATCCCCCGCATCGCCGCCGCCGTCGCACTGCTCGCATGCACGGCATACACGCTCCGCGTGGCCTGGGTGCTCCGCCGCCTCCTGCCCGCGCGGAGCGCGAACGACGGGGTCCAGGCGGCAGACACGCTCGCCAGGGCGGTGTGAACCTACATCGGACCATTAGCGTGTTCTCCCGCTAGCCATGTACGCTCGCCGGGCACGGCTGAGCCATCGACACGGCATCGAAATGTATTGTGGCCTGGGCCGGCTGCTGCGGGAGCGCAATACGGTTTGCAGAGCCATCAAACGCCTACCAGCCCGGTTTCCTGATTTCTCGCCTGGGTCTCGACCGTATGCCGTGAGCGAACGAACCAAGTACGAGCCATGCCACCTGCGGGGGCGTCATTGGTGCTGCGCTCTAGACTGCCGGAGATTAACGGTGGTTATCAGCGCCGCACTGTCGGGTCTGCGACCCCCCACAGTGCGTGCGACCTCGACCTAGACCTCAGGGTCCCAAGGACGACGGGCCATCACGCGGCAACGGCAAGGCGAACATTCCACACGAAAAAATGGGCCATTATATTTGTACACCAGCGCGCTACATCGAAAGCAGTTAAAGGTCAAGGGGGGCTAGGCCCACGAGCGAAGTGATAGGAGATGACGACAGCTACAACCACCGAAAGCCTAGCAAAAGAAATAATAAGTACGAATACATATGTGAGTTTGGGTCGGGTGGCCGCGGCCTCTACACCGGCGGATTCATGCCGACCATGCGCTCGACGACAGCCTGAGTGCCACGGCGTCAGCAGTAAAGGACCGGCCGTAAGTATTATCGCGCACTTGGACCTGGTCCAAATTCGGGTCCTCATCCCTGTCGTCGTCTTCGCAGCCCTTGTTCTCGCCGCCGAGGCCGAGGCCCCATCCGCCCATGCTCGCGCGATGCGCGCTCTCCGGGTCTGGACTCCTGTTCGCAGCAATCAGTATAATATGCCTCGGCAGGGGGGAGAACACGCACTTCAGGCTTTCAAGGAGCTCGCGCCCTTGGTCCGTGAAAGCGGCGCCAAGGCGTGGAGTGTCCTCGCCGTGTGGATCTTCGTCCGGCGGTAAGTCGATCGTGAGCGCATGGTCGGGCTTGCGCGCGATACGGCCACGGCGGTCACGCGGGACGCCTGCAGAGAGGAAGGAGGGAGCGCCGGTCGCGCCAAAGTAGTGCTTGTTGTCGGGCGAGATCTGCACGAGCGGCGTGCGTATGGCGCGCAGCAGCAGCTGGACGGCCTCTTCACCGGGAGGCGGCGGCGGCGGAGAGACAGTGAGAGAGTACAGAACGGGCAGTGTCCGCTGAGACAGAAGGACGAGGAGCCTACAAACACGTGAGCATTACATAACCTGTAAGTAAATGAAACGTACATTTGCTGCAGTCGAGGCGGGTATCCGGTTGTCTGCGGATAACGCTCCTTCAGGGTATTGAGCCTATCATGAAGGACAGGAAAGGCGGGGTATATGATCTGGTCTCGGAAGTAGCGTAGAGCTATGGTGCGGACATCGATCTGCTGTGTCTTGAAGGAAGGGGTGATGGTGCCTGCACCATTCTGACCGACAGGCGAGGCGGGCTTGTGAGGTTTTGGGATCTTGTAGAGTGATGACAATAGAGAGTCTGTTTGCAGAGGCAGCAGGGCCTGTGTTTCGACTGAGACGGCTTGCGGCTGAAGAGCGCCACACCACTCACCCCTTCGACGTATGGCAGTACCTCGTCCCAGAAGAACTTCCAAAGATCCACAACTCGATCAACCAGGTCCTCCTCCTCGACACCATTCAACTTGGAGTGCAGCGTCACCGTGCCATTCCCGATGAGCTCCGACGCGTCATGTTCCAGAGTGCTCAATGCTTTGGATGGAGCAGCCGACACGATCGTCTGTATGTGGCGCTTGACCAAAGCATTCAGATCTTCACTTGCTTGTGAAAACACATCAGTCAGAGTGAAATCGCGAGGAGATAACAACTGACATGGGTACGCGTAGCCCTTCACCGTTGAAGAGAGGAAGAATATAGACGGCAAGTGTGGCCCAGGGGTTGTCTCCGCCGCTGGAAGAGCCTTGGATAGTCGAGGTCGTAGAAGTCGCGAGGCTCACGTTCGATGGTGAGGAGTTCAGAACTGGGAGGTGTGCGAGATTTCCAAGACGATGCATTTCGCGGGAGACGAGCTAGAACAGAGAGTCGATAAGGCTATGTACTTATACAGGAGGAAAGACAAAAGGGGATTTTGCATGACAAGGGGAGGGATGTTATTTGTGTGCAACAGGACTTCTCACGGAGGGCAGTGGAGAATGGATGGACTCGGTATGGTCTGTCCCGTACGCCTGGAATATCGCAGGGACTACTGGCAAAGGGCGGCGTGATATCACCACGCACCTTGGATGGAGATGCATGGACCTTTCCATGATGACTCGAAGACGCGGCCATGGGGGCTGGCGAGGCGGTCGAGTCGCGCGAGAGGGACAGGAGGAGGTTCGCGGATTCGGCGCGCGAGTGGCTGCGGGAGGTCGCCGGGCCCGGGGTGCCGCGGAGGGTCGAGGAGCCGGAGGTGGAGGACGAGAGGAGCCTCTCGCCCAGGAAGCCGAGTCTCTTGGTCGCATGGCCATGCTCGGCGCTGTTGGCGTCGTGAGAGCCAGAGTTGGGAGACGGGTTGACGCTTTGGAAAACGCCTGGGCCCGCGGGGCGCGGTGTGTCGTCGCCCTGGCTCAGTGAGCGGCGCGTTCGTTCAGGAGTGCGCATCATGTTGCTTTCTTGTGAGGTTCGTCGGCCGCGTGCAGATCGACTCGCCATCCGTCCGGTCGACTATTTCATCGTCGTGGTCGAGGATCAACCAAGTCTCGGTCTCACCTCAACTGAGCGCCCGTCGGTCGTTACGTCTCCTGACCCTAACCCTGGTTTCTGACATCTCACCATGGTGTCGTACGCAACATTCCAGAGAAAGAACTGTAGCATAGGTTCAATGATGGATTGTTGCAGTATGTGCTACAAAGCCTTTCCGCTGGTGATATTATTGACTACATCTCTACGTGTAAAGCGAAGTGTTCGACCTCGTATAACCAGCTCGGGTCTTTCCAGCTCGCTCAACGGACCGTGATAGAGCTGGCAAGATAAATGTGCACGCAATCCATACCTACGAAACTGTCACGTTGGCCTCAACATGGCATAGCAATGATGGGCGCACCGTATACAACACGTACGAAAACTGATCTTCTTCAGGACCTTTCTTGAGTACGAACCGCAGGCCGACGATCGTTCCGAGCACGGCCAGGGCAGAGGCGCAAACGATGTCGATGTCCCAAATGAAGGCGAGCACAACCGACCACGCGGAAAGCGAAGCCGCAAACGTCGTTCGCGAGAGCGTTGGGTACGCCAGGGGCAGCGTCTGCCGTCCGACGAGGCGATCTCCTTCTTCGTCGCGGAAGTCCTGTGCATGCGAAGTCGTCGACAGCATCGCCCAGCCCACCCAAAGTGAGCGTACAACTGCAGGGCTGAAATACGTGCGGTCGGCCGCTGCATACGCGTCAGCGTCTAGAATGGGCGAAGAGCGAAAGGTACGCACATGCTATCAGCGTCGCACCTGCCTGCAGGCTAACGTAGCCTAGTCCCACAAGGGCCCCACGCATCGACCAATGTGCCACCCCGCCTCCTAGTTCGTTGTAAGTGGCGCTCACGGCGGTCAGCGCGATGCCAGCGTAGAGCACCTGCACGCTGTATGCGATGGACATGAAGGCGCAGGCGGGTACCAGCGCCCATCTGAGTATCCGTGTGTTGCCTGTAGTGATTCGCCTCGCAGCGAGCGGGCGGTACGGCTTGTTGTGCTCGTCTTCCTCGGTGTGCATAGCTGATTCGACACGTTGAATTGTAGGAGGTGCAACCAAACCCAGAACAAGGCCTGGGCCAAACGTCCGAGGGTTGAGGAAGTAGCGGCGAAATAAGCAAACAATGTCTGTAATGGCGTGTCACCCGCGCTGTACGTGAGTGATATCCGTGAATTTGGAAGTACCACTGGGAGCACTGTCGTATGCCAGTCCGAGGCAGTGAAGAGGTAGAGAGTGGTAACATGATAGATGAAGCTGTTCATTGCGTTCTTGCCGGTGGTGTACATGTTCGACATGCCAGGGCCGCGCATAGCTGCAGGTAGGGGTGTAGCTGTATAAATGCAATTGGAGCCATAGGATACTGTCGAGATGACAGCATCCGTTCTAACCCACCTGATACTTCCATATCGCACAACCGATGGTGACCTCATTGCAACTTTATAAACATCCTAGAAGGGCATTCCGATGGCATAGCACCCGTTGACCATGGCTTCCTAGATACCTGTACCATGGGCAGATACCGCGAGGCCACCAGACAATGCTTCAACGCCACTGAGAGCCATACAACCAAGCTGGGTCATCACGCAAAGCATTAACTGAAAGAGTACAGAATGCCTATCGTTGATCCGAGTTTACGGTGCACGACGGGCGTGTGTGGGAGAGACCTGAAAGTTCGCCCGCCAAGACAGTCCATAACGAGCTCGTCGACGTCCTGGTATGACATGCAGAAACTGTAACCACTGTCACGAGGGCATCTACAGGAGATAACGTCGAGTGTGGCACTCGGCCAAAGAGCGCGGCCCGGAACTCGTACACCGTGCTGTAATATCAGCGGAAGAAGGTCCTCGGGGTCCCACTCTGATGCGCTGATGCGCCGTGCGGACAAAGCGCCATCCCTCCGCCCGCCTCAAACCGCTACGCGTCCTCTCCCTTCCCGCTCTCCGGCACAGCGCCGTCCTGCCCGCCGTGGCGCAGGCCCCATGACCCATTCCTGACACATTCCGCCGCGACGCGACAACGTGCCTTGGCCCGGCTCCGGAGGTCAACCGGAACTCCTGACCCTCCCGCTGCGCCCTGCCCCCAGCCGCCGTCCCGCAATGGCCGCCACCTCGCTGCCCGCTCGCCCCCCGTCTCGGCCTCCTGCTTTTGCCTTGTGTTCGTTCGACTGCGGCCATCAGGACTCAGACGAAAGCGCCGACGCTGAGGACTAGGACGCGAGAGCAAGCATGTCCGCGGCGCCGAGCATCACTACCCTCGAGGACGAGGTCGCGCTCCTCGACGCACAGCGCGCCGTGCTGAGGCCGCAGCAGACGTCGACGCGGGACTATCTGCTCAAGTACTTGTGCGCGGCGCTGAGCAGTGCGTGGTCTGCTTCTCCGGAGCGTCGGGCGGGCATGCTGACGACGCCGCTGCAGCAATGTGTGCCTCAGGAGTGACGAACCCGTTCGACGTGTGCGTGGCACATGTCCCTCATACTGCTCGACGCTGACAGGTCTGGCCGTGTAGGATCAAGGTGCGCCAGCAGCTGCGAACGCAAAGTACGGTCGTCTCCGTCACCTGCGCTGGTCCCCGCTAAGCTATTCCCCTCAGTACCCGGGCAGTCCGCGAACGCGTTCTGGGCAGTTGGCACCCAGATGGTGCGGAGCGAAGGTTTCAAAGCATTGACACACGGGTTCACTGCGTCGATGATGCGCGAGTTCACCTATTCCGGGATGCGCCTCGGGACGTACGAGTTCTTCAAAGACACGTATGTGAGCTTGGCATGCATATCCTTGGCCCATACGTTGACACCTGCCCCGCAGACTGAACTCTGCGTCCCACGGCGCGCTCACACGCGAAGGCGTCGCGCTCAAAGTCCTCGCCGCGACATGTTCGTCGTCCATCGGCTCGTTCATCGCGAACCCGACGGACGTCATCAAAGGTGCGGCCTCGCTCTGCTTCCTCCCCTGCCACACTTGACAGCCACAAACAGTTCGCATGCAAGCACACTACCCGCAGGGCCGGCCGTACCGAAACACCGCCCACGCCTTCGCCTCGGTGTTCCGCGAGGGCGCGTCGCACGCGAGCACCGCAGGCGGACTGCCGCTCCTCGGGGGCGTGCGCGCGCTCTGGCGTGGCGCAGAGGCGACGACGTTCCGCGGCGTCGTGCTCTCGATCTCGCAGATCGCGTCGTACGACCAGGTGAAACAGATGCTCAAGCAGCGCGGCGTCATGCGCGAGGGCATTGGGCTGCACATCACGGCGAGTCTCTTCGCAGGGTGCGTGTATGCGGCGTTCTCCCGCGCGAAATAGTGCTGAGGGCATATATGGGCAGGCTGTGCTGCTCGGTCACGTCGAGTCCGGTCGATGTCGTCAAGGTCCGTCTGATGACGGACAAGAACCGGCAGCTCAGAGGTGTCTTCCATGGTGTGAAGACTATCTTGGTCAACGAAGGCCCGATGGCGTTCTACAAGGGTTTCAGCATGTGTTGGGCACGAGTGGGTGATAGTATCTCTGGTTTCTCCGCAGAATGCTCACACGCTTCACAGCTGGGTACACATACTATCGTCAGCTTCCTCATATTCGAAGAGCTACGCAAGCTGGTCGGCATCGAGCCGGTATAGGGTGCGGTCTACCCTGCTCGATACCTCGTTCACAGAGTATACCAAAGCCTGCTCAAAGGAATCAAGATTCACACTTCGTCTCGCGCTGACTGCTTTATCTTAGGATTCCCAATTTCAATTGTACACTTGTATCATACATGTTGGCTTTCCACCTCTAATCTCGCCATCACGCATCAGCACACGATGGAGTCTGAGTCTGGATGCAGAACGTACCGTCTGAGACTATGCCCTACGTGTGTCGACCCGCCCCAAGAATGTGTCCCGCAGCCTTCTGGCCATCGTAAGCCTGCGGCCGCTCATTGTCGGTGGTGCCCGTAGCAGGGTCTGAAGGAGCGGTCGTGCCCGCAAGGCCGTCGAGCCGCTGGAGCGCCTCGTCGCGCGCGACTTGGGGCTGGCTCTCGTCGAGCAGCGTCGCCGTCGGTCCCTGCGCCGCCTACCGCCATTATCGGTCAGCATGCCACTCACCCTCGAAGCCAGCAGCGCGGGACACACCTGCTGCTCGCGCTTCTGCGCCTTGTTCGACTGGAGGTATGATTCGGACATTGTAGTTCGAGTTTCGGGTTGTGCTGGTTGTCGACGGCGGCGAGCAGAAGGCGGCTTATATACGGGGTGTTTGTCGTGGTGAGGCTGACGTCACATGGGCTGCTGGACGCGTCAACGAAGGGCGGGTGGTGCGCACCTGTGCGGGGCGTGCTCCACGGCGGCGCCATGCGCCCTTTGGTGCAGCTTCGGCGGGTGCCGAGTCCGGCTTGGGGTCGCTCGGGAGGCAGCGTCTTGCGCTGCAGGGAAAACTCGAGTTGTGAGTTCGTCGAAGTTGGGAGAATTGCATGCTCAGAGGTAAGACGCGGAGCAGGTGGCGCAGTTGCCGAATTCGTCGTGGCGCATGCCAGTGTCATGTCTGTGACGGTATTTCAAACCGCAGCCTATGCTCTAGGAGGAATCAGTTTGACACCTGACAAAGCCGTGCATTATATTGGAGTGATTCTAACCTCTACAAGATCAGGCGAGATCTAAGTGGGCATTGCTCTCGAGTGACCCGCCACAATAGCTCATTACAACTCAGGCGTATCCGCGAAGATCTTCTTCATGAACGGCTCGTGACGTGCATAGCCCCTCCTTGCGCAGCATATACATCAAGCGCGATAGTCAACCAGTGGTCAGCCGCAGTGCACGCGCGAGCCCAAAGTGCCGACGGGGTCGATTGTTGGTGACTTGGCGCTCTGGACCAGGGTTTCGAGCGTATGCAGTGTGGTATCACTGGTACGCATACGCTACCCTGGGCACCCATTACAGCTTTGGGCTCTCCTAAACTTAGTGGTTCCGCATTGTCACCAGCGCGGGGTGTGCGCTCGAGGTCCGTGGATTGCTATAGTATTGCTAACGTTGAGCGGCCAGCTGCAACAGTTGGATGGTCGCTGGAATCACCAAGGGACACCACAGACACGCTGGGAGAGTTTGTGCCATACCACGTGCTTTGCGCTCTGCAGTGTTGCCGTAAGAAGGGACTGATCACAATTTGGACTCACGGAGAGTTTACAACACATCTAAAGGTTGACACTTAGAGAACGGTAAACACCGCTCAAGTATTAGTGATGCTGGAGGCTCTCGGAGGAAGCAAGGGCAATTTTGTTAGCCCAGGCCGGTGCGTTGCTAGTGCAATGGTATGATTATCCTAGTAGGTGATTCACATACGTTATGATAGCGAAGCATCTACATCCAGTCGAGTTCCGACTCTCGAGTCAGAGTGGCACAAACAGCGAACCTTACAGCTGATGTGTTACGTAAGCATCCCCTCATGAACAGTTGAGACTCCGCGGCAGAAAAGGTAAGAGCTTGCTATTCTAGTCACTTATCTGACTTTCAATAAGTTGATCCGGGTGCTTGCTGCCGGAAAATACACCAACGAACTTGCTATCGTACAACGACGTTCACTTTCGAGATTTCTATCCGAATCGCTGACACCCAGAGCCGCAGGATGTACACTGCTCAACAGCAGCCTTTCAGAGTGATCATCACAGATGAACCTACCTAAAGGTGACCGTTTTTTCACTCGCCGTTGGAGGATCGTGGTTTCACATATGTTCCAACAGGGCGGCAGTACGAAGTCTGACAAAAGTATTGATAGTCCCCGGCGGCGGAAATTACACCAAGCTCCCAAAATGTAGAACAGCGAATTTTGCCCCGCAGATGTGACGACTCTGCGTTTGCCGCGTGCCCCCATTCGGCCGTCGGGCGTTGCAAGCCCCGCGTGCTCTTTCTCTGCCGCCGCTGACAATGCGAAAGGGGTACTAACACGGACAAGAATACCTCCTAAGCTCATTTGGCTGGTTGGTCACAATGATTTACCTAGGAAGGTGGGACTATCCGCTCATTCGTGTTTCCCCCTCGTCCTCCTGTCACCCTTCCCCCTCAGATGCCTGCTCAACTCCCCCACTCAAAAATTGGCTACACGGTTTTGAACGCCATAGGCTCTGGCGTCATAGGGCTGTCAGCGTTTTATGGAGCGCCTGGAGCTATGCACGACGAAGATTGCTTCAAGATGCGCTAGTCGCGCCCTCCGCGCCATCACGGCTAAGCCGTTGACCCCCCCTCTCTACCAACTGCCCGATGTCGTTTAAAAGCGCGGGTGCACTATCTGGGGCACCGCCAACGTCTATGGCGACAGCGGGGAGCTGCTCTGCAGATAGTTTGCGCGTGCCGTACGGTGTCGCGGAGCTAGGGCTCAACGCTACACGAGGGAGGGCGGATGGGGATGACGACGACGAGGTGCAGCGGAGCGAGTCACGCGGCGACGCACAACTTATACAGCTGTCCGTATTGACCAAGATAATATTAGCACTGTAACTACAATACAAACACTGGGCTTACCTGTCCGTATTGACCAAGAGGTCGAGATGACGGACAGGAGCGAGGGGAGCTACCCTTATATACTACAGGTCCTTTAGGGCAGGCTATACGATTACATAAGCTGATGGGCAGCGCTCAGCATAGCCAGCGAGGCTGCGACGCGGGCTGCGCGGCGAGGCTGTGCTGGGGCTATGTCACGAGGCTGTGTCAGCTGGCAGTGTCTCGAGGCTGCGTCGGGCCGAGGCTGTGTCATCAGGCTGATCAGCTCGGCGTGTCTCGGCGAGGGGAGTCATCAGGGATGACAGTGCCTCCTCGGCGATCCGGGGAACCGGTTGCAAGGCAGACCGGTGATCCGGGCAGTGTCTGAGCGCGCAGCGGGATGCGCTGGCGTCTAGGGGTGATGCGCCATCAGGGCGCTGGCGCTGAGTGGCCAGGCGCTGGGTGTGGGCGGCTAGGACTCCAGACGGCGCGAGGGCTGCTCGCCCGTTGGATTAATCGAGGAAAATAGCCAAAAATCGGCGAAAAATAGGGCAGCACCGTCACATCCGTGACATTACCCCCCTCCTAAAACCGAGCGTCCTCGCGAGGCCGTCAGATGTGGCGCCCCTCCTCCCAATCGAGATCGGCCTTAGCGCGATCGGAGGCAGGAAGGAGAGAGACGTCGACTTCGGTGACGAACGGGCGAAAAGAGGCGGCAAGGGCTTCGAAGGCGGTGGCAGCGAGCTTGCGGGGCGCTTCCGGATTTTCGCGATGGAACTTGTTGACCAGGGCCTTGGCGTGCTTGAGGTTGTCTGCCTTTTCCCACGTGTCGCCGGCTTGGCCGTAGCCTTTCCAGCGGACCTTGTACTGTAGTTGGCGGCGATATATGCGGCTGTCGAGGACTTTCTCGACAATGTATTCTTCTTCGCTGGCAACCTTGACAGGTTTGGGAGGCAGGGGCTTCTCGACGCCCTGATCGTGCCACGGGCTGAGGCGGTTGACATGGAAAACCGGGTGGATTTTCAGCCAGCTCGGGAGCTCGAGCCGATAATCCAGATCGCCGATCTTTTCCAGAACCTTAAACGGACCCAGCTGGCGGGGGCCGAGCTTGGGCGAGGGCTGATCGATGCTGAGGTCCTTCGTGCTGAGCCAAACCTGATCGCCGACTTTGAAGGAGTGGGCGCGCTTCTTCGCGGCCTCGTACTCTTCTTTCATGCGGGCTTTGGCTAGGCGCAGGGCAGCTTCGGCCTCTTTGCGAACGTGAGCCATGCGATCTAGGCGCTCATCGAGGGCGGGAACCTTGGTGTGTTTGCCGGCCGGGATCGTGAAGTCCGGTGTATAGCCGTAGACAATCTCGAAGGGTGTGCGCTCGGTAGCACTAGACACGTGTGAGTTCAGGGTGAACTCGGCCATCGGGAGCCAATCGACCCAGTCATCTTGGCGCTGGGAGACAAAGAGACGCAGGAATTTCTCGACTTCCTGGTTCTTGCGCTCGACCTTGCCGTTGCCTTCGGGGTGATATGCCGTGGTGAGACCGGTGGCGATGCCGAGGCGCTTGTACAGCGCTCGCATGTACTGGGCTGCAAACTGGGGTCCACGATCAGAGAAGATCTTGCGTGGGAGGCCGTGAAGGCGGAAGATGTCCGTGTAGTGGACGTCGCCCATGCCGGCAGCGGTGATCGTCGAGTCGACCGGCACAAGGTGGCACTGATCCGAATAGTGGTCCACATAGACCGCGATCGAGTCCTTCTTGGTCTTGGCGTCGCGTGGGAGTTGCGTGATGAGATCCACACCGACGTGTTCCCAAGGCCCTGAAGGGACGTCGTGGGGTTGTAGGGTGGCTTTCGGATGCGGGGCGGACTTGTACCGTTGGCATTGGTCGCAGCCGAGCACGTAGCGGCTAACGTCGGCGGAGATGCGCGGCCACCAATAGTACCGAGAGACCAATTCGAGGGTGGTGTGTTTCCCAGGGTGTCCGGCGGTCGGCGCGTCGTGGCAAGACTTGATGACGTCGTTGCGCAGCGCGGCACTGTTCGGGACATAAACTTTCCCATGGTAGTACAGGAGGCCGTTGTCCTCTTCCCATTCGAGAACGCCGTTGCGCAGCTTGCGGGGCCCCTTGGTCCGGAGAGTCTGCAGGGCGTCTGCGACTTCCTTTTCCTTTTCGGAGCAGTCGCGAATGCGCTTCTCGAGGGGGGAGGGGTTTGCGAAAGCCATCGTGGCGGCTATCTTAAACAGCTCTGGCTTCAATACTACCTGCGAGCGATTGTCTTCTTCGTCAGAGACATGCAGCGAGGAGGGTCGGGAGAGCGGGTCAGCGAGGAGATGGGTCTTGCCGGGGCGGTGAATGATGCGGAAGTCGTACTCGGCGAGGTAGGAGGCCCACCGGGCTTGTCGCCGCGTGAGATTCTGCGCAGTCTTCCAATACTGGAGATTCTGGTGATCGGTCCAGATCTCAAAAGGCTCCGGGAGACCTTCGAGGAACTGGCGCCAGTCCTTGAGAGCTTCGATGATTGCAAGCATCTCGCGGTCCCAGATCTCGTAGTTCCGCTCGGCGGGGCTCATGGTCTGCGAGCGATACGCGATTGGATGCCAGAGACCATCTTCCGGGTTGCGTTGGGCTATGACTCCTCCGGTGGCGTAGCCGGAAGCATCGGTCTCGACGCGAGTCGGCCGATCAATGCTCCACATGGCGAGCACGGGCTGAGTCGTGAAGGCGCGCTTGAGCGTCTCGAAGGCTTCCGCCTGTGCGGGACCCCAATTAAACGGAGTATCCTTCTTCGTCAGATCGTGCAGCGGGCGGCAGATCTTTGAGAAGTCTTTGATGAAACGGCGATAGAAGTTGGCGAACCCGACAAAGCCTCGTACGTCTTTGAGGTTCTTCGGGGTCGGCCACTCGGCTACTGCCTTAACCTTGCCGGGGTCCATGCCGACTTGTCCTTCGCTGATGAGGAGCCCAAGATACTCGATCTCTGAGCGCTCGAACTCGCACTTCTCGGGCCGAAGGTACAGATCGTATTTGGCGAGGCGTGCCAGGACTTCGTGAACAATCTTCCGATGCGAAGCGAGATCGTTCGACCAGATGAGAATGTCGTCGAGGTAAACTGCGACCTTGCTCTCAGCGATGAGGTCGGCGAAGATGTGGTTCATGAGGGCCTGGAACGTGGCAGGGCTGTTGCACAGACCGAAGTACATGACTCTGGGCTCGAAGAGGCCGCGGTTGGTGACGAAGGCGGCTTTCCACTCGTCACCTTCCTTAATCCGGACGTTATTGTAGCCCCAACGGACGTCGAACTTGGTGAAGATCTTAGCGCCCTGGAGCTTCCCGATGATGTCGGAGGCGAGCGGAAGGGGATAGCGGTTCTTCACGGTGATGTCGTTGAGCTTGCGGTAATCTTGGATGAACCGGAGCTTGCCGTCCTTTTTCTTGATGAAGAAGACAGGGGAAGCGATCGGAGACTTGCTGGGGACGATATAGCCCTTGGCGAGTGCGTCGTCGATGAACCGCTGTAGCTCTTCATTCTCGATCGGGGACATGGGGTAGACCTTCGACTTGATCGAGGCCGGGGCGTCCGGAACGAGATCTATCGCGTGATCCCAGGGCTGATGCTTCGGAAGGCGGTGCGATTCTTCTTCAGAGAACACCTTCTTGTGTCGGTGGTACTCCTTGGGAACCAGCTCTTCAAACGTCTTGGCGTACTTCTCGCGATTGGCTTCGACAGCGATCGCTTGCGAGTAAGTGTAGCCGGCGAGGATCCAGACTTCGTCCTTGGCGTCCTCAACAATGCCCGCTCGAAGCCATTCACGGCGTTCGGAGCGGTTGGCGTCAATCTGATGAATACCGAAAACCGGGGTGTCCTCAGCTCCGCCGCGGAGCTGAAACTGGACATTTCCCGTTTCCCAGTCGATATTCGGATTCCATTTCTTGAGCCACGGAAGTCCGAGGATGACGTCCTCCGGGCCGATGTTCGTGACAAGAAACTCCTCCTTAAACGTATAAGAACCGACAGTAAGCTGGAGTCTGGCTCGGCGTGTGATAGACCCTGCTTCATTCTTAGTTCCATCGATGTTGTACAGTGTGATCTCTTTCTTGAGTGGTACCGTGAGGATCTTGTGTTGCTTACAGAAATCCTCGTGAATGAATAACGAAGTTGCACCGGAGTCAATCATTGCAGGAGTGCGAATAGTTTTATTGATCCCGGTGAGCTTTACTGGTACACGATAATGATTCGAAAACGGATCTAACACTGATATAGTACACGAGCGGATGGTATCGGAAATGTCCTGCGGTTCTAGCGAAGGCGCCGGAGTTGAATCCGGGCTTGACGAGACGGGGACCGACGATGCGGCGTCACTCCGGCCCCTTAAGCAAAACCCCCGAGCTGCTTTTGTATCAGAGCCAGCTGATCACGGAGGGCGGCGATCGCGGCAGCTTGGTCGTCAGACGAGCTGCCAGAAGGCGAGGAGGCCGAAGACGAGGAGTCCTGTGACGAAGTATCCGAAGACGAGGCGCGGACGGCGGCGGTAGCGGGGGCGGTTCTCGGCTTGCCCTCGAGGCGGGCACGACAGACGCGGGACCAGTGACCCTTCTTGCCGCAGTGGTTGCAAACCGAGTCGCGGTGCACGGGGTCCGTGGACTTGTGGGACTTCGAGCCGCAGACCTTGCAGCGGTCCTTCATGACGGCGTCGAACTGGCGCTTGAGATCCGTGCCGGTGAGACCCTTAAACAGCTCGTCAATGTTCGCGGCGTCAATGTCCATCGCGTTCGGGTCGCGGAAGGCGCGCGCTGACGAGCTAGCCGGAGTCGAGGACGTCTTGCCTTGCTGTGCCAGGAGGTCTTGCGAGAGCTTGTCCTTCGACCGGTCGACGGCGAAACCTGCGTTCTTGAGCTCGTCGTACGTCTCGGGGCCTTTGCCGGTAGCGGGGTTGACCATGTACGAGATCCGTTCGAGGTAGTCCTTATTAAACTTCGTTCGTAGCCGGGCTGCCAGATCTTCCGGGGTGAGCTTCGTGCGGCCGGCGAGGGCTTGGAACTCCGCAAAGAACTCCGCGAACCGACGATTGCCTTGCGTGCACGCCTGTAGCTTGCTGAGGGCCTCGGCCTTCTCGTCGACGGGCTCGAACCGGTTCTTGAAAGCCTCCCAGAATTGGGTGCGGGAACCTCCGAACAACTGAGTGCCGTCTGCCGCTTGCTCGATGTACTGCCGTGCCCATTCGGCGGCTTCGTCCTGCATGAAGGAAAGGGCGCCAACGATCCACTTCTGGCCGTCTACCAAGATCTTGCCGGTGTTTGCGTCTCGCTCGAGGTTACCGTTGACGTCGCGCTTGCCGAATTTCTCCGGCTGTCCATCGGCGTAGATGCGGTAGGCAGCGCGGAAGAGTCGGGCCGTGTCTGAACCCTTTCCTTTGAACGGCATGGGCTTCTCGACGAAGGGGAGCTCCTTGTTGGCATTGACCGTTGCGTTGACCGTTGTCCGATTGGCGCCAATAGTCTGGGCCAGAGCGTTAACCGTGTTTGTAAGCTGCGTCATGGCCTGGGCCATTTGCAGAAGGGCGGCAGAGACGGGGTCGGGAGGCGCCGGACCGGGCGGCGCTCCTCCGGGAGTGCTCGACATATTGGGGGGACGGGGAGTATTGGCTCCTGAGTGAGCGCGGGAGAGGTTAAGCGGGGAGGGAGCGGGTTCGTGGTCGGAGAGGACGGAGCCGAGCGATGTCTCGGGAGACGAGTGGTGGCTGCTGTCCGGGGGACTGTGATCGGGAGTATTCGGAGTGGTGGCAGAGGCGCGGGCGAATTCTAGCCGTTGCGCGAAATGAGGGCGTTCGAACTGTGTTTCTCGGTCGCTAGGCGGAACCGGGAGTAGCGGAGGGGCAGTCTCTCGATAAGGGCAGGGCTGCTGACTGCACTCCCTGGCTTCTCGAGACCCGTTGTTTTCCTCGACGTGGAGATCAGCGGGAAGAGTGACGCCGTTCTCTGTGGTTCGCCCGAAGAAGTGCGGACAATTCGAACAGTCGAAATCCAGAGCGACAGAAGATGTATTTTATGAACTAATCAAAATAACCAGCCTCGTACACAATGTTCAGCTGCCCTACGATACGGCGGAAGTTTCGCCTTAAACCGATGAACGGAATGTCACCAATTTGAGCGAGACCGAGCTCGTATTGGTGCCACTCCTTAAACGTGGTGGTGGGGGCGAGGCGGCTGAGCTCGGCGCGGATCTGGCGAAGTCGCTCGAACAGGAGATGGAAGTGGTGGGCGTGGTCGCTGTTGACGATGTGGAGCAGGTCGACTTCCTCGACGACCTTGAGACGCTTGATGGTGGCGTCGAGCTTGGGCGTGAAGATGCCGACGAGGTCGGTAGGGGAGTACTTCGGGATATCGATGCCGATGGGCTTGCGGGCGATGGGCTCGTACGTCGGGGCGGCGCTGAGGCGCTCTGCCAAACTGAGCTTCGAGGAGGAGGCGGCTACGGCGGCCTGGGCTTCTTGCGCCTCTCGTTGGCGCTGCTCGCGGATGCGGTTGCCTACGCGTTGTTCGGCCTCACGAGCCTCGCGAACGGCGGTCCAGTTGATGGAGGGGACGGAGGGTGGAGGCTGGGGGAGCGTGGACACGTACTTGACGACCGCCTTGACTTTGCGGTCCGTCCACTTGACGGGGTTACCGGCCTCGCGACGACGTTGGAGGCGGTCGAAGATGCGTTGGGGGATGTGGTCCTTGAGCCGGACGTCTTTCGGCACTGTGAGGTAAGGACCTTAGCAACGTGTACGGAGTGAGCAGACTGCTCGACTACGACGTACTCGCTTTAAACGGAGGGAATAAACTTTTTTAAACGGGTTTTGGGGGAGCGGTAGGGAAGGAATTGCCTAGGGCACCCAAGAGATCTCGACCTAATGTCGCGGAGCTAGGGCTCAACGCTACACGAGGGAGGGCGGATGGGGATGACGACGACGAGGTGCAGCGGAGCGAGTCACGCGGCGACGCACAACTTATACAGCTGTCCGTATTGACCAAGATAATATTAGCACTGTAACTACAATACAAACACTGGGCTTACCTGTCCGTATTGACCAAGAGGTCGAGATGACGGACAGGAGCGAGGGGAGCTACCCTTATATACTACAGGTCCTTTAGGGCAGGCTATACGATTACATAAGCTGATGGGCAGCGCTCAGCATAGCCAGCGAGGCTGCGACGCGGGCTGCGCGGCGAGGCTGTGCTGGGGCTATGTCACGAGGCTGTGTCAGCTGGCAGTGTCTCGAGGCTGCGTCGGGCCGAGGCTGTGTCATCAGGCTGATCAGCTCGGCGTGTCTCGGCGAGGGGAGTCATCAGGGATGACAGTGCCTCCTCGGCGATCCGGGGAACCGGTTGCAAGGCAGACCGGTGATCCGGGCAGTGTCTGAGCGCGCAGCGGGATGCGCTGGCGTCTAGGGGTGATGCGCCATCAGGGCGCTGGCGCTGAGTGGCCAGGCGCTGGGTGTGGGCGGCTAGGACTCCAGACGGCGCGAGGGCTGCTCGCCCGTTGGATTAATCGAGGAAAATAGCCAAAAATCGGCGAAAAATAGGGCAGCACCGTCACATCCGTGACATTACCCCCCTCCTAAAACCGAGCGTCCTCGCGAGGCCGTCAGATGTGGCGCCCCTCCTCCCAATCGAGATCGGCCTTAGCGCGATCGGAGGCAGGAAGGAGAGAGACGTCGACTTCGGTGACGAACGGGCGAAAAGAGGCGGCAAGGGCTTCGAAGGCGGTGGCAGCGAGCTTGCGGGGCGCTTCCGGATTTTCGCGATGGAACTTGTTGACCAGGGCCTTGGCGTGCTTGAGGTTGTCTGCCTTTTCCCACGTGTCGCCGGCTTGGCCGTAGCCTTTCCAGCGGACCTTGTACTGTAGTTGGCGGCGATATATGCGGCTGTCGAGGACTTTCTCGACAATGTATTCTTCTTCGCTGGCAACCTTGACAGGTTTGGGAGGCAGGGGCTTCTCGACGCCCTGATCGTGCCACGGGCTGAGGCGGTTGACATGGAAAACCGGGTGGATTTTCAGCCAGCTCGGGAGCTCGAGCCGATAATCCAGATCGCCGATCTTTTCCAGAACCTTAAACGGACCCAGCTGGCGGGGGCCGAGCTTGGGCGAGGGCTGATCGATGCTGAGGTCCTTCGTGCTGAGCCAAACCTGATCGCCGACTTTGAAGGAGTGGGCGCGCTTCTTCGCGGCCTCGTACTCTTCTTTCATGCGGGCTTTGGCTAGGCGCAGGGCAGCTTCGGCCTCTTTGCGAACGTGAGCCATGCGATCTAGGCGCTCATCGAGGGCGGGAACCTTGGTGTGTTTGCCGGCCGGGATCGTGAAGTCCGGTGTATAGCCGTAGACAATCTCGAAGGGTGTGCGCTCGGTAGCACTAGACACGTGTGAGTTCAGGGTGAACTCGGCCATCGGGAGCCAATCGACCCAGTCATCTTGGCGCTGGGAGACAAAGAGACGCAGGAATTTCTCGACTTCCTGGTTCTTGCGCTCGACCTTGCCGTTGCCTTCGGGGTGATATGCCGTGGTGAGACCGGTGGCGATGCCGAGGCGCTTGTACAGCGCTCGCATGTACTGGGCTGCAAACTGGGGTCCACGATCAGAGAAGATCTTGCGTGGGAGGCCGTGAAGGCGGAAGATGTCCGTGTAGTGGACGTCGCCCATGCCGGCAGCGGTGATCGTCGAGTCGACCGGCACAAGGTGGCACTGATCCGAATAGTGGTCCACATAGACCGCGATCGAGTCCTTCTTGGTCTTGGCGTCGCGTGGGAGTTGCGTGATGAGATCCACACCGACGTGTTCCCAAGGCCCTGAAGGGACGTCGTGGGGTTGTAGGGTGGCTTTCGGATGCGGGGCGAACTTGTACCGTTGGCATTGGTCGCAGCCGAGCACGTAGCGGCTAACGTCGGCGGAGATGCGCGGCCACCAATAGTACCGAGAGACCAATTCGAGGGTGGTGTGTTTCCCAGGGTGTCCGGCGGTCGGCGCGTCGTGGCAAGACTTGATGACGTCGTTGCGCAGCGCGGCACTGTTCAGGACATAAACTTTCCCATGGTAGTACAGGAGGCCGTTGTCCTCTTCCCATTCGAGAACGCCGTTGCGCAGCTTGCGGGGCCCCTTGGTCCGGAGAGTCTGCAGGGCGTCTGCGACTTCCTTTTCCTTTTCGGAGCAGTCGCGAATGCGCTTCTCGAGGGGGGAGGGGTTTGCGAAAGCCATCGTGGCGGCTATCTTAAACAGCTCTGGCTTCAATACTACCTGCGAGCGATTGTCTTCTTCGTCAGAGACATGCAGCGAGGAGGGTCGGGAGAGCGGGTCAGCGAGGAGATGGGTCTTGCCGGGGCGGTGAATGATGCGGAAGTCGTACTCGGCGAGGTAGGAGGCCCACCGGGCTTGTCGCCGCGTGAGATTCTGCGCAGTCTTCCAATACTGGAGATTCTGGTGATCGGTCCAGATCTCAAAAGGCTCCGGGAGACCTTCGAGGAACTGGCGCCAGTCCTTGAGAGCTTCGATGATTGCAAGCATCTCGCGGTCCCAGATCTCGTAGTTCCGCTCGGCGGGGCTCATGGTCTGCGAGCGATACGCGATTGGATGCCAGAGACCATCTTCCGGGTTGCGTTGGGCTATGACTCCTCCGGTGGCGTAGCCGGAAGCATCGGTCTCGACGCGAGTCGGCCGATCAATGCTCCACATGGCGAGCACGGGCTGAGTCGTGAAGGCGCGCTTGAGCGTCTCGAAGGCTTCCGCCTGTGCGGGACCCCAATTAAACGGAGTATCCTTCTTCGTCAGATCGTGCAGCGGGCGGCAGATCTTTGAGAAGTCTTTGATGAAACGGCGATAGAAGTTGGCGAACCCGACAAAGCCTCGTACGTCTTTGAGGTTCTTCGGGGTCGGCCACTCGGCTACTGCCTTAACCTTGCCGGGGTCCATGCCGACTTGTCCTTCGCTGATGAGGAGCCCAAGATACTCGATCTCTGAGCGCTCGAACTCGCACTTCTCGGGCCGAAGGTACAGATCGTATTTGGCGAGGCGTGCCAGGACTTCGTGAACAATCTTCCGATGCGAAGCGAGATCGTTCGACCAGATGAGAATGTCGTCGAGGTAAACTGCGACCTTGCTCTCAGCGATGAGGTCGGCGAAGATGTGGTTCATGAGGGCCTGGAACGTGGCAGGGCTGTTGCACAGACCGAAGTACATGACTCTGGGCTCGAAGAGGCCGCGGTTGGTGACGAAGGCGGCTTTCCACTCGTCACCTTCCTTAATCCGGACGTTATTGTAGCCCCAACGGACGTCGAACTTGGTGAAGATCTTAGCGCCCTGGAGCTTCCCGATGATGTCGGAGGCGAGCGGAAGGGGATAGCGGTTCTTCACGGTGATGTCGTTGAGCTTGCGGTAATCTTGGATGAACCGGAGCTTGCCGTCCTTTTTCTTGATGAAGAAGACAGGGGAAGCGATCGGAGACTTGCTGGGGACGATATAGCCCTTGGCGAGTGCGTCGTCGATGAACCGCTGTAGCTCTTCATTCTCGATCGGGGACATGGGGTAGACCTTCGACTTGATCGAGGCCGGGGCGTCCGGAACGAGATCTATCGCGTGATCCCAGGGCTGATGCTTCGGAAGGCGGTGCGATTCTTCTTCAGAGAACACCTTCTTGTGTCGGTGGTACTCCTTGGGAACCAGCTCTTCAAACGTCTTGGCGTACTTCTCGCGATTGGCTTCGACAGCGATCGCTTGCGAGTAAGTGTAGCCGGCGAGGATCCAGACTTCGTCCTTGGCGTCCTCAACAATGCCCGCTCGAAGCCATTCACGGCGTTCGGAGCGGTTGGCGTCAATCTGATGAATACCGAAAACCGGGGTGTCCTCAGCTCCGCCGCGGAGCTGAAACTGGACATTTCCCGTTTCCCAGTCGATATTCGGATTCCATTTCTTGAGCCACGGAAGTCCGAGGATGACGTCCTCCGGGCCGATGTTCGTGACAAGAAACTCCTCCTTAAACGTATAAGAACCGACAGTAAGCTGGAGTCTGGCTCGGCGTGTGATAGACCCTGCTTCATTCTTAGTTCCATCGATGTTGTACAGTGTGATCTCTTTCTTGAGTGGTACCGTGAGGATCTTGTGTTGCTTACAGAAATCCTCGTGAATGAATAACGAAGTTGCACCGGAGTCAATCATTGCAGGAGTGCGAATAGTTTTATTGATCCCGGTGAGCTTTACTGGTACACGATAATGATTCGAAAACGGATCTAACACTGATATAGTACACGAGCGGATGGTATCGGAAATGTCCTGCGGTTCTAGCGAAGGCGCCGGAGTTGAATCTGGGCTTGACGAGACGGGGACCGACGATGCGGCGTCACTCCGGCCCCTTAAGCAAAACCCCCGAGCTGCTTTTGTATCAGAGCCAGCTGATCACGGAGGGCGGCGATCGCGGCAGCTTGGTCGTCAGACGAGCTGCCAGAAGGCGAGGAGGCCGAAGACGAGGAGTCCTGTGACGAAGTATCCGAAGACGAGGCGCGGACGGCGGCGGTAGCGGGGGCGGTTCTCGGCTTGCCCTCGAGGCGGGCACGACAGACGCGGGACCAGTGACCCTTCTTGCCGCAGTGGTTGCAAACCGAGTCGCGGTGCACGGGGTCCGTGGACTTGTGGGACTTCGAGCCGCAGACCTTGCAGCGGTCCTTCATGACGGCGTCGAACTGGCGCTTGAGATCCGTGCCGGTGAGACCCTTAAACAGCTCGTCAATGTTCGCGGCGTCAATGTCCATCGCGTTCGGGTCGCGGAAGGCGCGCGCTGACGAGCTAGCCGGAGTCGAGGACGTCTTGCCTTGCTGTGCCAGGAGGTCTTGCGAGAGCTTGTCCTTCGACCGGTCGACGGCGAAACCTGCGTTCTTGAGCTCGTCGTACGTCTCGGGGCCTTTGCCGGTAGCGGGGTTGACCATGTACGAGATCCGTTCGAGGTAGTCCTTATTAAACTTCGTTCGTAGCCGGGCTGCCAGATCTTCCGGGGTGAGCTTCGTGCGGCCGGCGAGGGCTTGGAACTCCGCAAAGAACTCCGCGAACCGACGATTGCCTTGCGTGCACGCCTGTAGCTTGCTGAGGGCCTCGGCCTTCTCGTCGACGGGCTCGAACCGGTTCTTGAAAGCCTCCCAGAATTGGGTGCGGGAACCTCCGAACAACTGAGTGCCGTCTGCCGCTTGCTCGATGTACTGCCGTGCCCATTCGGCGGCTTCGTCCTGCATGAAGGAAAGGGCGCCAACGATCCACTTCTGGCCGTCTACCAAGATCTTGCCGGTGTTTGCGTCTCGCTCGAGGTTACCGTTGACGTCGCGCTTGCCGAATTTCTCCGGCTGTCCATCGGCGTAGATGCGGTAGGCAGCGCGGAAGAGTCGGGCCGTGTCTGAACCCTTTCCTTTGAACGGCATGGGCTTCTCGACGAAGGGAGCTCCTTGTTGCATTGACCGTTGCGTTGACCGTTGTCCGATTGGCGCCAATAGTCTGGGCCAGAGCGTTAACCGTGTTTGTAAGCTGCGTCATGGCCTGGGCCATTTGCAGAAAGGGCGGCAGAGACGGGGTCGGGAGGCGCCGGACCGGGCGGCGCTCCTCCGGGAGTGCTCGACATATTGGGGGGACGGGGAGTATTGGCTCCTGAGTGAGCGCGGGAGAGGTTAAGCGGGGAGGGAGCGGGTTCGTGTCGGAGAGGACGGAGCCGAGCGATGTCTCGGGAGACGAGTGGTGGCTGCTGTCCGGGGACTGTGATCGGAGTATTCGGAGTGGTGGCAGAGGCGCGGGCGAATTCTAGCCGTTGCGCGAAATGAGGGCGTTCGAACTGTGTTTCTCGGTCGCTAGCGGAACCGG